>JAQIXP010000039.1:0-44076 GCA_034700285.1 Proteroiulus fuscus | reverse complement strand
TGAGATCTAAAATACATTGTAAAATTCCACCGGGACCCCCCTTAACAGTGGGTCTAAATGCGCCTATGATGTATTTTCATAAACTGGTATTACTTCTTTCACAGCAGAACGCATTGATAGATTTTTTTGAAACTTAAGAGATTCATAGAATCGAATTAACTTATTAACTTATGATTTTTATTTTAAAAAATCAGTATTGCAGCTCAATTCTACTGAATATTCAGTTTCTGTTTTTAAATTATTGCTGTTAGTGCATATGTAAATAAATTCATTACTACAATATATTATAGGATTCTTTAAATGTAGTTTTGCACTTAAACGAAATATTTTAAATGTATTTTTAAAAATCATCACTTGTCTCATTTTTTATATTTGTGTTTTAGAATGTAAAAAAACCTATTGTCTAATTTGTGTATGAGTATGTCTTAAAAGATCTAAATTCATCTCACCTATATACATCATTATTAAATTGAGACAAAGTTTTACAAATTTGGAAACAATTACAAACATGTATATTCGTGCATATAAAAATGTAGGCTCGAAATTATAACTATATAAAATTATAATTGTGATGCTGAAAATATGAGTGTTTTAAGGTCAATTTCGAGTCTACTATAATTGTTATAAATGTAATGAACAGCCAACCTAGTTTTGCAAAAGTTAGTCCATTAGCAAGTATTTTTATAAACTTTTCTACAGGACAACATCTATTATGCATGTTTTTTAATTACACATGATTATTTCGTGATGTACCAGTGATGAAAACTATATACATGGCTATAAGTTTATAAGTTTAATAACAATCTACTATAAAATAGGATGCATTATCCTTGACTTCATTATTTTTTTCCCACTTAATACTTGCTCCTCGTGTTGCCATTTTTCATGGAAAATCATAAATTCCTTTATGTATATTTACTAAACAATAAACCCATAAACTAAATTCATAAATTCCAGAGTACTGAAAACAATATTTAAGTTTTTAGCTAGCCCCGAATATATTTTAATTGCTTCATGTAGGCCTATATATTATATGTACACCAATGTGTTAATGCCTTGCATTAATTCTTCTGTCATGTTTTTCCACTTAAAATATAATTTTATTCACAATATTTTTTTTAGAAAATTCTCTCATATAATTTCTGGAGAAAAATATCCATATATTTTATGAAGAAATGTGAGGTGCTTAAAAGTTTCTGTACAAACAAGATTTGCTTTTGCAGAAATTCGCCACCTTAATTTTGAAAAAAAAAAACTTTCTGTAAAAAATTTTTAAAATTTTTTTAATGTCAGAATTGGATAATTAACCGACAGAATCACTAGTAAGCAAGTATTTCCATTTATTTTTCACATTTACAGAAAAACAATAAACCAGGACAAATACTGTTAACAACCTTGTTTTATCTTTCAGTCAGTATCACGACAGGCAATATAAATTGGTTCACAGTCGTGCACGAATTGCAATTGGTGTGAAGACCCTATGAAACATTTTTTCTTAAGAATTCCTCCCCCAAATTGGCTTCTTGAATTAACTCTTGACATTACTCGATTTCATTGGAAAATAACAACTGAAAACTTCCTTACTTTCCTCATGTGAATTCATTTGCACGGAGGCATATATTGCATTCTGTTTAAAGTTGAACAACCTTAGATTTTGTCTTTTAAAGAATGTGCAAGAAGCTCTATATTTTGCCTCTGTAACTTGTGTGTATGAAATATATTAATGGACATCTAACAATGGTTTGAATAATATTTTGAAGCACCACTCTTATATGCTTGCAAAAATTATAAATCCATCCACTAAAGGTTATGGAATGCAATTTCTCTATAAAGAAATCCTGCAGAGCTTTTGTTGGCAGTCTTTCATGCAGCCAGAATAAATATAAAACTGATTTGAATAGGAATAAATGAATAGGCTTATAAAAAATTGTTATGTGTGTGATGGTATTCTTGTTTTAAATATACAATCTGAAGCAGTTCTTAATTACTTCATCAGGAATCCAGAAGCTAAAAACAGACCAAGATATAGTAGCCATGCACCATGCATGCAGTTTGGATTTACAAATGAGAGCGTAGATTTTTGAATGTTATGTTTTTGTTTTGGACATCTGTTAAAGACTATTTTATTTTCTTAAAATAACTTTTGAGGGGAGAAAAAAATAAATAACTGGCATGCACCTGTATAATATAGTTATTAAAAGCCAACCACCTTTGTGCTCATTTTTGGCGGATTGCTTTATTTTCACATAAATTTACTTGACCTTTCTCTTAGAAAGTAGCATAGGTGAAAGGTCTCAATTACTATTTTCCTGTGTATAATAAAGTACCATAAAAATAAATAAGTATATTCATATTGAAAATATCGTAAAGTTGTGATTGAAGAGTTTTTACTCTTATACTGCACTGCTTGCTATATCTCTCAAACCAAGCATGCTATTTTTATTTATGTTAATAGCAAAATATTATTTATTTATTCTTCCATACACTATTGATAAAATAAATCCTAAAAATGTGACTAAGCATTCAATAATCCCCAAGTCTAGTGTCATACCAAAATTACACAAATGTATTGATTTGCATTATATTAAACTGACAAAATTATAGTAAAATATGTAAATTAATTCTGCTACATTTTTTAATTATACTCATTTTTTATGATATTGTCCAATTATTTTGATGTATAGTTCTAGGATATACTGAATTAAATGATCACAACCATGTACTTTGGCAAAATAATACTTATTTCCAAAATCGCAATACATATAAATGGGAAATAAAATTAAAAATATTTTAATAATATTTCAAAAATCCATTATCGTATAGCAGTTAACCCCACAAACTGATAAATTTGACCCAAACCACTCAAAAATCTAATGTATTTTTAAAGTAGTGGGATAATAAAACCCATTTCTATTCATCTCACTATGGGAGATTCATAAAAGAATCCGTAAAACCATCACGAAAAAGTTGTGTTTGTCTTGTGTGTAATGAAATCTGAAGTTTTTTCCTGTCCGCCCACATGCAGGACTAGGATGCTTATTTGTGGCTTATGACATCACAAGAAAACATGGACAGAAACAACCTGTTGAAAAAAGTGGCTGCATCTTGTAAATGATGCTTTGGTTTACCAACTCTATCTCAGGGGTCATCAAAGAATAGGTTAGGCAACAAGTTTTTTCCCCTGTAGAAGAAGAAGGAAATGCGGCACTGTGATGATAAATGAACTAGGTTTGGCCTTTCTGCCAACTTCAACATATAATATATACACCTTCATTCAATTTGCCACTAGTAAAATAGTGACCGACATTTTGCAACTTTATACGTGCAGGGATTTATTTCCAATTCACAATGAAAGTGAATGGACACACTCACTTGTCTAAAAATTTAGGAATGTCTAACCTACATGGTGTACAAAACCATATAGAATCCCACCTATAACAGATTGTATAGAATTCAGTCCTTTAAATTCAATTTATAAAAGATTCATGGACTCAGCATCTGATGCACAGGACCTACATTCCTAAATGTCACTGTAAACCAATCCAACTGAATGAGGTCAGAATGAGAAATTCTTGAAAAAAGTCAAAATCAGAAAATACCTGCTAATATTAGCCTGTTCATCTTTGTAATGGTTTTCTATCTGAAAAAAAGCAAATATGGTTGTTAACTCGTGTATTTCATTATAATAGTTAATATATTCGTCTGAAATTTAAAGATTGTTATATCTATTTCACTTTAAATTGTTGTTCAAATAAATTTATACATATCATGTATACATAATTTCATATTTATATACATATTCCATCAAAAAGTCAAAAGTGCTAAAATAAATGCTTAGGGAATGTTTAAACTACATGACGAAGTAGTACCATAACCGTATAAGGAATTATTCACTTATGCCTAAATTATAACACATGTATAGTGATACCGAGCAAAAGAACGGCGTAAATTTCCATTGACTTGTAATTGCCGGTAATGGGATATTCACGCCGTTCTTTTGCTCGGTATCACTATAGTAAAATATATGAAAAACAGTTTTTAATGTTTTTAGGTTGTATTTTTTTGGAAACTCAACTACAACAGTTCCAAAGTAAACTGCAGCATTCCATAGTTTTCCTGCAGTTTGTTTCAAAGTACGATGGATTTACTGCACTTTTAACATAAACAAACTGCAGAAATACTTCAGAAATTCGCCAGTTTACTGTGGAACTGAACGTGAATCGTGAGAGAAATGCTAATTGCAGTGCTATAGCCTATATATATTCTTTGATTTATGAGCAGACCTACTCTCAAGTATCACTTTCGTCAACAAACTTAACCCCCAAAATTATTCTACCATCTAACTACATATTTATAATAAACTGCATTTTTTTCTCTGCATAGAAATTTGTCTTTAATTAACCATTGTCAAAATACAAAAGTCATTGCATTTTTATTTTAAATTCAGTCGAAAAAAACTTCTTTAACATTAGACTATAGCTCCATTCATTGTTACTGAAGTCACATTTTGCATGACATTTCACCCTACCAAATATATTTTGTATGACAAGAAAGTATGAGGTCACGTTCAAATGCTTTAGAAGAAAAAATAATTATTTGGCTGTATGCTGCTGGCATACATACATTCAAACCTGATAATTTCTGAATTTTGTTTGTGTGTATGCATAGATCACTCTTATTATTAGGGTTAAGATAAAAAAAAACTGACAGTAAATACATGCATTAACATTTAAATAAACAATGTGGGTTTTTGTCAATAAGAAATACAGGAGAAGATCATTAAAAAAATTTACCAATGAACAATCTAGTGAGAAAAATGTATTTTCCAAAATTTCACACCAATGTTCTGTCTATTGAATTTAATTCAAAAAAAAAAAATAACAAATGTAAATAATAACGGAAAATGGAGTTTGCTGTGAAGACGTCATGAGGCAGCACCTCGCGAATTGATATGGAACAGCATTATGCACTTGAAGCATTGCATAATGCATGACAGATTCTGCCTGATGACGCAATTATTTTGTTCAGCAATTACCAGTTTTCAAATTTTATTTCTTTATTAAATAACTAGGCAAAATATGGTTGTGAAATTTTGGGAAATGCATTTTTTTCTCCCTATATTACCGGTTAGTGAAAAGCATATTTAGGGTGATTTTTGCCTTTAAACTAATATAATTTAACAACTGAGATGTTTATAAATTAAATTGCATACTAATATTTTCAAAAATAGTGCTATAATACAGCTTGCAAAACTGCAATCAACATATTTTACACATGCTGTTTTAGTAATTAATACCAACAACTAACACAATTCATTTTTCAATATATACGAGGTATATAAAAATCTGTCAATAAAGTTCCGAAAAGTAACTATCCTCCTTACCTTTTTCGATAAAATCACAAATAAGTAATTGGTTATTGCAGACAGGAATTTGTACTTGAAAACTTCAGCAAAATTCAGTCTATAGTTCACACAAATAAAAAGTAAACAATTATATACTGAACAATCCGTTCACTAGTATAAATAGTTTGTAAAATGCTAGAAGGTAGAAAAGTAAGCATTTTATATAGTTACCTGTTTAGTATGATGTCACGTGGTGTGATGATGAGCAAGATTAAGGGGCCGTGGTTTGCAATTGCAGTAGTCTGAAGCACCTCAATGCAAGTCTTCTACTTGTTAACACATGTGCAATTTATAATAGCTAACTTTTACTCAATTGGTTGTACCACATAATAAGGAATTGTGATGATATGATGAGGATGACGATAGTTGGAAGATGATTGTTAAAATATGATATTTCCATATATGTTTGTGTCACAATATGAAGGTTGTTTCTTAGTATTGTACACAGACTGAAGTGCACACATATACCTTCAAGAACATAACATCCTGAAAGTCTTTTATTTTGTGATTTTAATTATGTACGAGCCATATTTCAATTTTTTCCTTTCCTCCTAATTGCATTCATGTGCAGTCCTAATATTGGCATAATTGACTCATTTTGATTTTTACTTATTTCGAAAATTCGTACATGTGTTTAGTGAAAATCCGTGAAGCATCCCAGTTAACCAGAGCAAACTTACACTATATTTTTCCATAGTGAAATTATTAAGTGGCATTTAAATACGCTATTAATAATTTTAGAATGATTCACCAATCACATTTTATTTTATAAAATTATTGCAAGTGACATGTTACCTGGGCTGATGAAGCCTTTGTATAGGCCTACGTGTTAATCGATGCATTTTTTTACACGCTGTTATTTTGTTACGATAAACTATTCAATTGGATTATTTTAAAACTTGCCAGATATTATCAAATGTTGTTAACATTTTCGCATGCAAAGATACAACTTTAATCCTTAATTAATAATAAACTTGCGTTAATGGTGTTTATTAAAATATTAATTTTCCACCTTAATGGATTGCCTACTTCATTGTAAAATTTCCCTCATCAAAATGCACGCCCATGGACCTTTAAATGCATAAGTCAGGTATTATCCCTCCCATTCTAAACACTTATGTTCAGTTTAAAAAAATTTACATTATAATTATTTACTTAAAATTGTAATGATATATGCATAGGTCAAACAACAACTTAACATTCACAGCTTAAATTCTGTTAAAAATTACGAAGTGATGTAACTCATTTTCTTAGAAAGGCATATTTTACCTGCTCTTGAGTTGTAAATACTTAGAGGGTAATCTTAGCATTACATATATTTCTGAGAATTTTAACACATTTTATAATCTCAAACATGGATTTTTAAGCATTGGATTTAATAATTGATTCCACGTTTATTCGCTATACGCAAAAAAAAAAAGATATTTGTAGGTTAACTGAGATTTTGAGAATCTCTGCCCTATTTGGGTAGTAAACTAATTTTTAAGTAGCATGAAATGCACATATTTGTAAGCGGTTTAGCAAATATACACTTTTTCTTCAACTTTTCATCAATTGTCATATATTGATAAACGAAAAACTTGAAACACCTTTTATGAGAAGCAAATTAAGTTTGCCCTCTTTAAATGCCATGGCCATCAATACATTATCAAGTTAATAATATAGGTTAAGCCTTATATTTGTTGAAATATTTCACAGAATAAATAAAAGGTGGGGGGAGCAAATGTTTGTCTAATTTACACGCTCATTCAATTTATAAACACTTTTACACAATGCATTGCTAAAATGTTAGTGAACGTAAACATGCAAATTGGATTTCACCTATTAATATTAAAATTATGTAAGTAATCTACTTACCAATACATGTATGTCATATAATTTCTTGCTTGCTAATGTCCTTATCCTTTTTCCTATTAGGCCCGTCTGCAGGTACTGATCACATTGATTTTGCAGATGCATTGTTGTTATTGATCTATAAAAATTAAATATTCAACATTATAATAAGTCACCAATTCTTTGGAAAATACTAGAATTAATCAAATGTTAGGCATGGTTTCTATATTTTACTTTTCAAGCCCAAAAATATGAATTTTATTTGGTTGAAAAATATGACATTTTGTATATTTTTATTTACTAAATATGCCTACCTAAGAACTTCAATAACATTATAAACATACGAGTCAAAATAAATTATAAGAAATTAATATATAGTTTTCATAATATTACATTAAGATTTTACCAAATCCAACTAATTCAATCAATTTCACGTATTACTTATTAAGGCCTAGTAAAAGGTATGCATTAAAATCAGACACAATTATTGACTTATGCTAAAAACATATGACTTTTCTATTGCCGTGTCAAAGCATGACTTTTTATGACTTTATGACCTTGTAGAGTCCATGATAAATTCTTTAGTAATATGGTGTAATAGTATGAACTTCATGCAACTATAACTGCAATATTTTGAATGGATAACCCTCTTAATTAATTCCCTTATAGACTAGCTGACGGCCCAATTTCTGCACAACCTGTGGGGGACAGTATTGTCTTACCCGGAAAAACATTTATGAAATTTTTCTTATTAACAAATGAAATTAAAACTTTCTTTATACATATAATGAGCTCATGCATGAAATTTGCGAAAAATTCAAAACAATGCACGTGAAAAAATATCTAATAAAAAATTACAAAGTGTTGCCGTATAATTTTAGTTTTAAGTAAATTTGCCATAAATTTCAACTTTCCAACGTGCTAGGCCTATAACATATTCACTTCATGTAAGTTGCACATAATTATTACATATGTTGCATATAAGCATCTCCCATCAGTGACAAATGGGCTTATAACATGAAATTCAATTAAGTGAGCAGGTCCGCTTACAAACTGTACATACCTCACAATACCATTAATAATTTGTTAAAGCTTTGTATATAGAGATGTAAATGACCCCATAATGACCATGATGTGTGACAAAGTTTTCCTGCTTAACAATAGAGTTATGATTTAATAGCAAACTTAAAAGTTTATAACATTTCCATAAATTGTATAGTGCTGTAATTTATTTGCACTTTCTGACAAAGCTCTGCAAAATTGCACCTTTTTTGATAGAAAAGTAAGCCAGTCATGCAGTTCATTATACAGACTGAAATATAAGAAAAGTCCGAAAAATATCTGCCACTTATATATTTACTGGAATTTTGAGTATTATTCTTCATTCTAGTCAGTAACCGAATAAGGAAAATCTTAGCTAATTTTCATGGTTATTATTTCATCGATGACCAAAACATGATGGACTAAAGTTCATTTACACTTTTAAAATTACGAACACGTATATAATTGATAATGTCATATATTTAAAAGAAAAAGTTGTCTTCAAACAGTTCATTATCACATAACAAGTTTTACATGAGGAAAAAAAATATACGCATTTTCTTCAAACTATAAAAAATAACTTTCTATTTTTGCAAAATTATAATGTGGTCATTTATCGGTCATTAGTTTAAAATAAAATTCTTATAATTTTTTTTAAGTCAGGGAGACTTAAGTAGAAATCTGTGTACATTTCCGAACTTTGTATAAGCTTTATTGTTTAGTGTAACTTTTTTATATCATTTCAGTAAAATTTAATTAACATTTACCTTGAATGAAAATATGATTAAATTTTTTATATAATAGATTTTCTATAAAAAAAATGGAGGCAAATTATATGTGATTATTATTTAGTTCATGAACTTAAGTATGAAACTGGCATAATTAGCATGTCATTTATACTCATCAATATATTTTACAGAAAAAAATTAAGTACCACTTCAAGTTTCTCTAGATTATGAAATTAATGCCAGGTAATTGTGGTTAAAGAAATGCCATTCAAAAACATTTTTTTTCCTATCCAGGTCCTATAATTTGCAATTTAAATTGGAATTTTTCCTTTCTTTTTTACTGAATTATTGAGTTGGAACTGCAGATGATCTCTCATCATATGGTAATACTATAGAACTTGACAAATTCAAGTCTGTCCATCATTGCTTGAACTTTAAAATTTGGGTTTTATAAAATATTTTTATAGAATGGTGCGATTAAAATGCCAGTGAATGTTTTTTAATGCTATTTTGAATTTCGGCATTAGAGACCAATGACTTCAATTTTTGCATAAAATAAGCAAAAAAAACTTGTTATTATTTATTTAGCCAGGATGCTAGTCCAGCGAATTATAAGCAGGTAGTTTGCATTGCGGGTCCGTTTGATCAGACTAAAACCCTTAGCAAGATGAACTTTAACATTCATGTATAGGCCTAAGGATAACAATCTTGTATAACAATGCCATCGGAATGCAATTAAATGCATTTTGGCATGCAGTTTAGCAGAAACACTATAGAGATTATCAGTAATTTCAATAATTCAATGTCAGACCCTTAGATGTCAACAACACCAACAACATTAACAGTTAATCGCAATATATCGTGTAGTCAATATTAACCATAAATAAAAATATGCATGCATGCATGTAGTGAATCATAACTAAAATCCCGATCTATAATAACGAGATCCGCATTACTCAAATATCATTTCAGCTTTAGATATTAACTGATTAACTCACTGGCTAGGTGAGATGCAGATCCAGAAAACCTTTGAAGATCTTGTAACTAGTCTTGCATTGGGTAATGTAAAAAAAGAGTGGAATTTGGCATATAAGTCCTGTTTAAATTAAAATCTTGCCTGATCGACTATATATATATAGCTAAGTCATGCCTTTCCGTATAACGGCAATGCTTCTCTATTTAATAATAACATTATTTTCTGTTTACAACTATAGTGAAACCGAGAAAAGATAGGCGTGCATCAGTGCCATCTATTGAGAACAACTGTAAAGAAATCATTCTAAAGAGTGACGAATTACACCACACATGCACATATTCTATGCGAATGTATAGGCCTATAGTCCTTGAATAAATATTCCAACCATTAACCATTACTTGTGTATGAATACTCTCTCTATCTGTGGTTAACCGTCGGTGCATTTCGCCCCGCACGGCCATCAGTCTAAGAATAGACGATGAGGAAGGGTTGGGAAGGAAGGCGGTCGTGGCCGGCTTTTTAGCGGTACTGCCCCGGCATTTGCCTTAGGCCCAAAGGCCTAGAAGGGAGAAACATGGAAAACCACGAAAACCATGTTAAGGCAGTATGAATACTCTCGAAGGAAAACTATTTATGAAAAGACAAACAGCTAGGGCGTGTTTGTGCAATCCAACCCAACTATGATATTTATTATTTACACCGTTCTTTTGCTTGGTTTTACTATAGTATACCTTTTCCTGTACTGCATGATAACTCTTTCAGTGAGAGCATCTATACTTTTGGCAATTAATTCAAAGCACTGTTAGCAATGTTCAATATTTACATGTGTACTGAGACCTCGTAGATTGTTTTTGGTTTAGATTCTATAGAATTATTATTTTCAGAAGTATAAGGTGACGTATACTTTAGCAGAAAAAGTCTACATAATTACTGTTCTGCATGCATACACAAAGCTAGGTGTAAATTCTGCAAAATATCATGTTTAACAGAAACTTTTAGCAGCTTCAGAACATAAAATGTAATTTTTCCTGCAAAATTTCGGGAACTAAACTCCCCAAACTTATTTCCAGATTAAATAGATGGCATGGTATAATTATCTTCATATTCATGGGATACCTTTACTTTGCATCTCATTATAGTTATTTTCCTTAAATTATTTTGCCAAGTCCTTGAAAACTTTCAAAATTTTCACAAAACATGCCTTTATTCATTTCGCTACACTGTTGTTTTTTAATATACATGTATTCCCATTTATTGTACACTTTTTCACATGTCACACACCTAAAATGTATTATTTTCGGGGCCATGGCCAGAAACAAAAAAATGAATTGGAAAAATATAGAGAGTAGCCTAACTCTGTCTGAATATTAAAAATTATCTTTTATGAAGGACAATTATATTTTTCAAAAAGGGCATGACATAAATAAGCTATTGGTAATGCATTTTGAAACTACAAATGATATTGCATTAGGAAATACAATTCTGCAATGGGGTAACCACCCTATTCTTACACTAGTAACTTATGGCATATACAACTAATGAGTACGTCTGACATCAATTACCATTGAAATAATTTTAGTTTATATACAAAATCTAAATCCATAATTTACTATAGCCCATTATGCGATTGAGCAGGCTTTTATCAGGGGGGAAGAAAGGGATTGGGAGATTAAATCTCCTCCAGAAAATTTTAGAATTACCCTATATATAAACGTTCATAATTCCCCCCCCCCCCCACTTAAATTCCCCAGAACCAAAATCCTGGTTGTGTCATGGCACTAGGGCGGACAATGTAAAATGAGTCAAATATCCTTGAATATACCTACAGGTTTTAATCATATTTACTGGTATCACACAATGCGAAATATACCCATTTAGACCATTTGCTTGGATTAGGCATAAATGTATCAATGTATAGGTGCAATGCCGTCATGCAATTCACTGTATTAAATCAAATTTGCTAATCCATCGTGAAGGTTGTGAGAATCCCTTCAAACAAAAATACATCATTGGTCACACTGGTTACCAAGAGCTCCAAAATCATGCTGAAACACCATTATGAACTCACTTCACGACTCAAAATGTTTCGGTCAAAAGACAGTTAATGTGAAAATGTCATGAGAGAAACGTGAATCTTTTCCTCATTCAAATATATTTTTTTTAATTACATGTAATCTGTTATTCCCAGAAAAGATTCGCTAGTTTAAATCAAAGAATGGAAAACTAGTGCTTTTACTGACACATGATTTAATCAAGAACACTCCAGGAATAATCACAAAGTATATAATGTCTGCATTTCAGAATGGTAGTCAGAACATAATGCAATTTCTTAACCAACAAATTTATCTCGAAATATTTACAGGGATCCTGTCTACTCATTGACTTACTATCAGCTTCAGGTTACCACTGACAAATCCTTATTTACTTGCAAGTTAATAAAAAATATAAAAGAGCTTTCAACTGCTGTTTCTTAAACACTATACTAGTAATGCTAATGGCTAATGTATACTTTTTCCTGAATTCATATGTTCGTAATTAAATCAAATAAGCTGATTTTTTTATGTTTTTTTTATTTTTAGGTATGATTTTTATCCTTTCTTGTCATTTCACATGGTCTACTAGCCAACAAAACTGCAAACAACCACTTGTCAACCAAAAAAAAAATGGCATTATCTTTTCACAAAGTATTTCTTGCGCTATAAGTCACTATAAATTTCAAAGTGTCTGAATTAATGTTCAAAGTAGAGGTCATGTACAGTTTCAAATTATTGTAACTTGCTTGCATGCCATAAAATCGTGCGTCTGAAATGGGGTATACCACAATATGAAATTTAAGTTAAACGATTAGCCAGTCATTTACAGTTCTGAAAAATGGACAAAGACTCAAAAAATAATAATAAAATCATAGTGCATTTAAATATATTAGGATAAATACAAAAATGAACATATCACAAGTATCTGTAAAGTAAGTCATACTGATAGTCAAAAAGTAATGTGTAAATAAAAATGTGATTTAATTACTTTTCTCAAAATTCTTGGAAGCTTTTATGCTGGAAATGTACAGACACGTGACCCTGACATTTGAATTTAAGAAATCTCTCAGAAAAAAAAGTTATCTGTCCTTTTAAGTATCTAGAAATATGTTTTAACATCCGCTTTGCTTATTGAAAGTTGAAATGTTACAATTGGGTATATATTTCAAATGGAGTTAAAATATACTGATGACAAATATAGACAGGAATGTAGACAAGAGAGCGCACCTTTACAACGTCAAGATACAATGACACAGAAATTTCTTGGGGGGAAAGCCAGTTTTCTGTGTGTTTTGGGACTTCTCTGCAGTAGGCCAATGTACGAACATATTTAAATTACCATAAATAAATTACTGATTATTTGGGTAAGACGATATCATCTATGTTACTTGTGTGGGCTCATTATACCAGCATTACTTTCTTCTTTGGCAGTAAAAAATGTCCAGTATAAGTACATTATGAGTTTTCAAGAGGTTTGAGTTTAGTATGACATATCATCTAGACTAAAATGTAGTACATCAATCTACAGACTTTTGGCAGCTAATTATACTATAGTGGTAATACAATCAGGGTGTCTGGCCAAATCTAGTAACAAATTTCTCTGACATTTCCAGGTTTTCCAGACAAATTTTTACAAATTTCCAAACCATATGAAAGTGATTTTAATTTCATTTTTTACTGATATATATGCAATTAAAACTGCAATATCATTTGGCAACTATCAAACCATAAGAAATAATTCTATCAGAAACCATATCTAAAACAGAAAGTGTTTGGGCAAAATAAAAGTGTAACATACAATCTAAAAATCACAAAAAAATGCCGGCTTACTTAACAGAAACAAAAAGTAATGATGTAGCCTCATGTATACATTAAATAATGCAGAGTAAGTTCCTTAGTTTCAGCATTAATCCAATTCAAGAGTTGGAATAGTATAGCTAAAATAACTAGTTATGAAGCAATGCTAATATGGAATGATTTAAATAAATACGTCTAATTTTAAAAAAAGTTGCCAAAGAATTTAGATTTTCCAGATACAGAATAAATTTCGATGACATTTCCAGAGAATACTTATTTCCCTGATATTTCCAGGTTTTCCAGATGGCCAGACACCCTGTGTAATAATTAAATTGACCAAAATGCATATATGCTCCATAAAAAGAATTTTCAGTATAGGTTCGCCCATGGATTACATTCCAATTGAAAATCTCTCCCCACTTATATATATGTTGTAACTGTTATATGTTGCAAATTAACTATGCCTACATAAAATACTAAACCTACTTCAACATGTTAATTGCAAATGCCTGTTCCACTTTCTCCTTATAAGACATTTCAATGCATTAATGGACTTTATATAAAGATTCCCACATTTTCACGCTAATTGAATGAGCTCATAGATGTTAAAATAATAATTGGATAATGTTAGGTATACCTCAACAACTCCTCTTAAGTAAACAATATATAATTTGTGATATATTGCTGATTAGCATTACATAAACAATTGTATTTCAAGGATATATGTGTACACCTGTGTGGTTTGTTTTGGGCCGTGAAAAACACGCTTTCTTCTGCACACATCATAATAGATTGTATAACGTTGTGGCCCTGATGTAATTTTTGAAGGTTGAGTGCAGTATACAAGTGGTCATGGATTATTAATGAATTTAATAATATTCTTTTCTTGTTATAGAATTTTTGTACAGGTTTAGAATGCATCTGTAATTAAATAATGTATTCATGAAAACATCTAGTTGACAGCTTGTAACATTGTATATTTCATTATAGTATTCACTTTTGTAGATCCCCTATATTACTATATAATATTGATGAATATATTTGTAAATATATTAGTAGAAAAAATCTATGCATCAAAATACATTTTTTTCCTTATTATTAAAAGTTTAAATTTTGCTTTCCTTATTTGACCCGTTTAGAAAAAGAATCTCTACTAGATCATCCAATTATTTCCACAATTGCTTTGTGAAATAAAAATTAGAAACATTTCAGTGAATCTGATGATGTAAACTAGATTAGAGTTTTCTACTCGTATGCCTTTAGAGCCTCATATTTGTAATTTTTCTTGCGAATAGTTCTGGAAAAAAACAAAAATTCTCTATTGCACAACTATTATATGTTTGGCATTGAAATGCAGAAACTGGGTTCAGCAAAGATGATGTCACAAGCCATAGATCAAGGAAAGGGATTATTTTGTGCTGATAAACCTTGAAATAGCATAGAAAATAGGATATTCCACAGGTGCATCCGCCATGGTATATAACTATGACATAATGTGGGGGTTCATGGATCCTATAATCTCATCAACAATATAAAAATCTTGGCAAAATATTCCATTCTGCAACACGTTTTTTTAAAAAAAATGACAAACTACTATCGGTTTCCACTTAAAAGAGACATTTCAGGTGTCATAAATGCACTGAATATGATCTGCTACCAGACACCATCACCTGTAGTATTTTGCCTAACTATTTTTGCGATCAAAACACAGCTTCTAAATCACAAACATGATTTGCAAGAAAAGGTCATGAACCAGTAATGTTAACTATGTATGATGTGCACTTGTCTGACACACCTTACGTAAAAGGAAAGTAAATGATGAAGCCATTGTAATCAGTGATGCACAATGTGCCAATAAAATGACATACATCAAATTTAAAACATGTTAAAGGTGTGAAAAGTGTGAGGTTAAAAGCAGGGACGGATACAGGATTTTGCTAAGGGGGGGGGCAATCGCATATTACGGAAGGAGGCGGCCATTTTCTCTGCCTATACTGGCCAGCAAAATTTGCTGGCTAAGGGAGGGGCAATTGCCCCCATTGCCCCCCCCCCTGTATCCGCCCCTGGTTAAAAGATTAACATGCATGCAGTCAGAGATTTTGTAATAGGATTGTCATAGTTACCTGATGTCAAAAATAAATAGGTGAAAGTATATATAGGCAAACTTGATTTAAACATAAGGCTGATTATTTATGAGAATAAGTACAAAGTATTAATTTAAATAAACTTAGATACAATGAGTTAATTGCTGTACTTTTTTGAAATAAGTCTTATACAGTATAGCTTAAATGCATTATGGTATACAATGAATTAGTCAGCACAATATCTTATTAAGGACCTCACCCCAATATCTTGTTCAACAAAAGGGTGAATTGAAAAGTAACTAATTAAGCATCACTTATATGCCTTGACGAGCATTTTCATATTATTTAGGTCCAATTGCACCAACAAGAGTTAGCATTAACCCAATGTTAATCTTAGTTTTCTTTATATTCCAGAATTTTCATTGATCCAAATTATTCACACGATAATAATAGCCATGGGTTAAGGCTTAATTGTTGTTGGTACAACAGGCCCTAAGAAAAAAAAATTGAACAGTATTTTTACAAGTGCATAACATGTGGCTAAGCTGGTATTTTGGGAACCGCATTCCCAATATCTGCACTAATAAAACCAACCAATTTGCAGTATTGGCAATATCAATACATTAGCTCAATATTTACAACAGTAATGCTAATAATGTTGGTTACATTTGAAATTTTCTAAAAAAAATAATAATGTAATATTGTAGCAATCATATAAGTGCATCCATGATAGAATGATAACAATGAGCTCAAAAACAAACCTTAGAAAATTGTATACGAGTATTTGGGTTACCCAGCTGAGTCAAGGATTGTCCCTTATCAATCTAAATACCAGGCATCATTTATGTGGCATAGTAAAGGATAACTTAAGAGTGAGACATAAAATGAATATTAAATGTGTGGTACAATTTTGATGGCTTTATTATCTTAGATATGCTGGCAAAATTTCCAAATTATACTCAGAAAATAAATCACACCTATTGTAAATACAATAAAAAAATTTTGACAACAAATGTAATTTTGTACGCATATCTAGAGAGAAATACATAATTGCCATAACCATGTGTACCACACACGTAGGATGAAAATCATGAAATCCTTGACCCCTTCAGTTCCTATTCACTGACCTTGCAATCTGCTCATTCCAGTGATTTGTAAAATATTGCAATAGCCATACAGCAAAAGAATATTATTATAGGGCCTAGGTGGATGATGATGATACATTAGTGGTGCCTCATTTTTTTGGGGTTTTTTGGTGAAACACAAACAAGTGACTAAAGCACTTAAAATTGTTAAGCGTAGCAAAAATGTGAACGTGTCAAAAATGCTAATGCCCTAGCTTATGTAACAATAAGTCTACATCTACAAAGTACATGTATGATGATTACTACTACCTAGCATATTAGTTAGGCCTATAGTCGCATACTAAATAATAAAAACTAAAGAATTTTTTTTATAATTATCCAATTTAACACCAGTCACAATATCATTTTATCAATAAAACGTTTGAACAGGTATAAAATGATGACATTATGCAACATTATTGTATGTATAATAAAGTAAAATGTTAGCACAAGTATAACATCTCATTTACTCATTTTGTATAAAATTGAATGACAAATGTATAAGCTTTAGATCGTCTAATTAGCTATATAAAATTTTACTGGTATTCAAATTTTGGTTTGAAATGTCATTGAAACCAAAATAAATCAAATCCCAGTTTTCAACGAAACAAATTTCAAAATATAGGACTGTCAGGAACAACGTGTATTACAAAAGTAAATCTAAACGTGTTGGAATTCAACAATCTAGGTTTCATTAAAAATTCATGTTTAGTGCACGTAAGACATGTATTGCCATCTATGAGCAAGCCTGAGCACTAACTATAGTTTCTTCCTCCCTTAATGTGCTGCCCCCAAGTGTTTCTGTTCCACTTAGAAGTAAAATTTGAGTTTCAAGAAATATACCTACATCACATCAAATAACAATAATGGGACTACCAGAACTTGGACTATACATATATACATGAATTATTTGAAGTAAAAAGGGGATTAATAAATGCTTACACTTTTAAACTTTTTTCTTGCACATGCATTATATGCATTTTAATTCTTAGAATTTTTTAAAAGCATTTGATCGAGAACCAATTTCTACCTTACGAGCGCGTATACCTCAACTTACAGGGGATTGTACAAATTCGGATTAAAAGATTCAAATTTGGTTTAAAAGATTCAAATTTGGTTTAAAAGATTCAAATTCGGGGATGATGCAAATATCCAAAAATATATTGTCAAACACGTCTCAGAGTACATGATTTTTAAAAAAAACATGTCTGCAATCCAGAATTTTAAAAAAATGGATACGTATTTTTCACCAAGATCTATCGAAATTTTGGAAATGTTGCAGGACTTCAAAGTATATAATTTAATTGTAATCCTACATACACATCTTTTGTATAATTTTTAAAAAAAATTACTTTTTTAAGGAAATGTTTAAATTCCCTTGCTCTTTGTAAATGGGCAGATAATAATACACCTCCATAACCTTCTCACTTATTAGAATAGTGAAGATTTTATAAAATAATTTAGAAGTGGTTGACTACATAATATTCTGACTTAAGGCTGACCTTGTGATTATAAACCATGCACAAACCCATAAAACATACTTTTATTTCCTGTGGTTAGCTACATATACCTGAAGGTAATGCAATTAATATGGTACACTGCTTATTATTTCCGATAAATGCACAAAACCATTTAAAGCACATAAAATGTTTCTTACAACATAAAATAATACATAAATAAATCCTAATATTCTGATTTTTTATTAATCATGGAAATTACTCAATGGAAAAGGAGTTTAATAGGCCTAATCCATAACACATTAAATTGACATTATATATATATAGCGTTTATGAAATATGGCAAGTAGATTTTTGCGAATTTAATTATTTGCATGAAAATAATGCTATAAGACAGGATCCATTTTCATGCTTTGAGGATTATTTGTTGATTTGTATAACTATGTGCCAAGGATTATGGTTGATTAATTCAAACATTAATTCAGTGAGTTTTTAATAAAATAATATGCATACATTATTGTATATTCATACCATTTAATCAAATGATAATACATCCGAACATTAGAGTTTTCCAAAACAAAATACTAAAATGCTTAAAAATTTACATTTTACAAGGGCTAATGGAGACAGCTCATTCAAAATAACAATAGTAGTTAAAAAATAAAACTTTTCTGCCCAAACTTAAAATTCCCTTAAAAATAAAGCCCAAACCACTAAAATTAAACAATCCCTCTAAATGCAAAGTTTATTTATTGTATATTTTTGAAGCACCACTTTTAATTTGGTTGAGGTTTACCTGATGTGAACCACAGTCAAAATTTAAATTTTAGTACACTTTATTTATTTTCACGAAATTTTGCAATCTCTCTATTACTTTTAGCACTGATAACCATTTTATAGTCAGGATATCATGTAATGCTCATATTTCCGGAAAGCAAGCAGATGCATGGTTGAAGTGCTTAGTTATTAAGAAGTAGAGATCAAAGGTCAAGCAATTGGTTTATCTGGGTTACATTCTTTACTGAGTAAAATCAAAATTTTGTAAAATAATAATCAGATAGAGGAAATGGAAAACTTTCTGATTTTTTTTTATATAAAGCTCGCAATATAAATGAATTTGAGTTGAAATTGAATGAATCTAACTTGTCATGATAAATTCATTTTCGAAGTTGAATTAGCTCTATAAATTTACATTTAAATTCAAACTTTTTAAAGGTATTCACATCGTTATAAGACTCATGATTCAAAGTCTGATTGAATTTAAAAGTATTCCAAAGGAAACTATATATATATGGAGAATTTTTCTTTTAGATTTCCGTTTTCAGCAGCACTTTTCTATAAACGAAAACCAGGTATTCTTCCAAATTACACAGGCAATTAAAACGAATATTTCATTTCAGTTGGAAGTATTTCACGCATGAACAGCTTTTGAGACCAACTGAAGCAACCGATGTTTTGATATCAAAATTTATATCCCTGACCCATATATACAATTGTGATGCATCCCAGTATTCGTTTACATTATGAATCTGCAATTTACAGCAGTAATTTAATTAATAATTGCTATTCTATTTGTTCATTTACCACTTTTAGGTAAAGTAATCAACCCAGTTTAACTTTCAAGGCATTCTGGATGCTTATAGTAATTACCTATATATGAGAATAACAAAGGCAATTTTGTTACAATTATTATTAGGCCTACTTGTAAACATTTTGGTAGCATTTCAGGCAGAAGCCAGGTAAGCCATGCGAAAGGAGGGCAAATATATAACATTCAAACTACCTGTATATGTCGCGAATTTAATTTTTTATTTAAATCGTAACATAACCTTTCAGGTACTATATATATGTCATCTGGCAATTATTCAAGGTGTACAAAGTGAGTGTGTTTACAAAGGTATACTTTCTATATACGAGAAAGGGCAAAAATAATAGATCATTGAGGTGATGGGAATGAGGTGAAATTCAATATGGCTTTTTAATTAAAATGATAATAGACATTGCATTTAAAGGGTAACAATGTTACATCATAACAGTTGCAGGTCAAAAATGTTCATGCTCATGACTTTTTCAATCTTATTAGCATTGTCATTGCAGTAATTAATCTTTGCTTTTCAAAGCGATTTTTTTTAAAAAATTTCAAAGGTTAGGCTATTTTTGAATTCCATACAATTCAACTGAAAATGTATATTAAACATTGACAATTCCATGTGGTTGTGGGTATCCCACAATTTGGATGAATTTTACCACATCATTTAAAACCTAATTAAATCATCATCGTTAAATTGAATTCATAAAATTTTGAGCCATGCCCATGCATTGTCTATAATTGGACAGGAAAATTAAGTTTACAACATCAGCAACTAAGTCAAAGGGGAAGTCCAGTGTAAAAAAATATATATATATATTATACATAAGTTGTTTAAAGGAAATTAATGGAAATTCGTTTTTAAAAATCATTGTAAATAAACAAATAAAAAATAAATAAAGTTGCAAAAAATTCAGGCGTAACGTTGCATGACATCAATTTGACGTAAACATGGAACGAATCCTTTTTTTGATCTTTCCATGCTTACATCAAGGTGATGTTATGAAATGCCACAACTGAATTTTTGTCAACTTTAATTTTTTTATTTGTTTATTTACAATAATTTTCAAAAACGAAGTATATATTTTTTTTCATTTTACATTGGACTTTTTTTTTTAATTTTAGGGAAAGTTTCCCAAATAGAAATACTAAATTACAGAATTGTTTTCTTCAAAATTAATGTGCAGAAATTCTGCATATAGAAAAGTTATAGTATACATTAATGTTCTACAAAAAACAAAGCTGCATGCATCGATTTTTGCAGATATGTTTTACAGGAACTTCTTGCCAACATGATGTGACATCTAGTAGCAAAGTTATTAAGTATCATCATTTTTACGCCATCTTAGAAATCCCATATTAATTATAATTTTATACAGAATGTCATTTAATTCCTGTACAATATTAAAATATGAATCCATAATTTCACTAATTGTCAATAGCATGGAAATAAAGGAAAGCCAAGATTTTCTTTAAAATTTTAAAAAGAAAAGCACTTGGACGAGGCTTTTAAGTGTTTGCATGACTGCACAGCCCCATTTTATCTTTTATTTTGTTATAAAAGATAATTAATGTAATAACGAAAGTAAGAGAATTATAATGTGTGAATTAATGTAAAAAAGTTTGTTTACACTTTTCACATGTGAAATTAAATTCATTAAATTAATATAAATTTATATATACATATATGGAGCATCTCAGTGATCTTACAAAAGACAACTGATAAAAGCATAAAGTATATATTCTTCATCTCTTGGGTAAATAAACCATGTCTATAACCCATTTAGGATGTATTTACTCATTAAATTAGAAAATTCATTAACCCATATGCTGATGAAGGTGAAAGGTCAACATCTTAAATGCACCGTATGTTACAAAACAATAGATGGTGTTTTGCTTATACAATTTGTCATTATGGACTAAATTTCATTTTGCACTTGACTAATGCATAAATCTGCAGGGATGACTGATGTTTATTAGGTATCATCTTAAAATCACTGTTTTAAAGCAATATACTTATTCATAGCCCAGACCAATTAACAGACTTCTTGCAATTAAAAGACAATTAAATGCATATAAGTTTCACTAACAATCTAGAGCTATATATTGTTCACACATGCACGAAACTCAAATTGGTACTTACCTTTTACAGAAGCGTAAAAACTTTAATTTCGTGAGAATGGTGATGAGCCACATAATAAAACAGATCAGAATCCTCCACACTGACTCATTGTTAGAACTGCAAGTAAAAAAATTAATAAACATTACATTGTGCATTTGCACGCCTATTATGCAATTGTCCATTAATCTATGAAAGTTGTCCATAATATTAAGCACACCTGCTGAGCATTGAAAATAGCTTCTTCCAGACATATTTCAAAGATTATGTTCAATTTATGTCAAAATAAAAACACCTTCAAGATTTTAATGTGCAATATATGAGCATTCGTGATGAATAAATAAAACGTGCATGCTTCCTAATAAAATGTAATTAAAAAAGTATAAAGAGAAATGGTCTAAACTCTGCAAATAAAAACAGTCCTATATATATATATGTAATTTGGGAGGTAATAAAATCTGTAACACTTGGTTGTCAAAATATGAAATTATAGATAGATGTAGGTACATAAGCTGAAATATAAGCATATATAATAACAAATACAACATAATTCAGCAAAATGCATGCAGTAATTTTACTTTCTTATATATCCATTTATGGAAATGATCTGCAAACTGTTTAAGAATGAGAGCGAATTTTCATTCAAACTTTTTTTATGCTGAACTCTGCAACTTAATTTTTTTAAACTTAAAATGTATTGATTGGTGTAAAAAAAATTGATTAGCATAGATTAACTTATAATTGAAATAGCTATCGAGCTGCTAAAGTCATGTAAATCAAATGTATGCAAGTTTCCCTGCAGATTGCAGCAAATCATTTTCTATTATTTCTTTTATTTATAGAAATGAACTAATTTGCAGTCGAGAAATGCGGGTATGCATTAGCATTTCTAAAGATCAATTAATCCATATAATAAGTTCGATAAATAATCAAAACTGAACAAAGAAAATGCGTTTGCCGATTAGCAGCAAGCACAACAGAGTTTAACCTAAATAGGATGTCCTTAACCAGAAAAAAAAGAAAACAAATGGCATTTTAATAAGCATATTCACATAATTATTGCCTATGGGCTTTATATGATGATGCATGTGAGTGGGTAAACAAATATACCTGCCATAGGATAACACATTTTTTCTCCATAATTTGTAAAGCCATTGTTTTCTTAGACTTTCAATTGTGATCGTACAATTTGATGCATGCAAGAAGAGCTCGAAGAAATTATCGTGGGAAGTAAGAATTTAAATATACAGACTGCTACCTAGTTACATTGTTTCTATATGGCATTGCATGCATATTGACCATATACTATATATTATGACAAAAAATACTCAAAATGCATGGCTTCAATATACATTGAGAATCATAAGTCTACCAACACAGCTACACAGAGAGACTATATTGATAGCAACTTATAAATTTATAAAAAAAAATAAAAATTATATTTTGTGTTCCATTTTATATCTCAATGTTTACTCTGAAACTGTATTCGGAGACTTGAGGTATGGTAGTTTGCATATACTTGAGTAACTTGACAAGCTTTGTATGATGGCAAAATTTCTGGTGTGAAATGACCACAAAATTTCCCATAAGTCTGCATTCTCCTCAAACAATTTTTATTCTAAAAATTTATCGATTTTATTCAATTTTGCACACGTCAGCGTATATAGTGCTAGTACGGGTTATTTAAGATGGATGACGCTGCAGGGAGGGGGGAGGAAACTACAGGAAAGGTGAATGATATACATGTTAAATTTAATGCAGCTCGGGTTACTTAATTTGTCCATAGAATTCTGGCAATTTTCACTGAACTTGCATTGACTATCCATTGGCACACCTTTGGTTAGAAAACTCGACATTAAATAATATATTGGGAAAATTGTAATGTATTCATTATAGTCGACCCTGTATACGATGGAAATTGCAACATGCAGACACAAAAATATGGGGAAATATTTACTATATCATAAACTGAACAAAAAACTGACTACCAGGTATCTTGTTTTTATTTGAAGGAATGGAACAAATATGCAATAAGAAAAGATTGCTCATCGATTCGTTTGGCTTGTCAATTATATGAAGAGGATGAGAATATCCAAAAGACATATTAATGGACAAATAAAATCATAAGAATTGAATTTTAAAAATGGTTTTGTTATTGTTTAAGCTAACTCTAAAAAAAACAATTTTGAATTCAGACTAAATCAAGTCAGATCAACTATAGGTCCAAAATAACAATATAATTTTTTTAACAAGAAAATGTAGGCCTACCTGAGAATTCTAAGAAAAATAGATGTAATATGCTCATGGATCTCGTTTATTTCTTATTTTGCAAGACAAGTCTAGTTATAATCTATATATATGCCTCTCAGTATAGGGTAATACTGATATAGAAGCACGGGTACACTGATACAAAAACTTACAGGTGTGTTGTGAGTTTTCTATATTATAGAACCTTTACTAATTACAACTATAAACTCGAAATCAAGTACATGTATCATGTATATATATAAATATTGACTGCATATTACTAAGTCTTATAAACATCATGATGGTGAATGGATGTCAATGGCGAGACTGGTGTGGCACAAATTCATTAGCAACACTAAATGTATCTGGATGTGCCATGGCCGCTATAGAGGAATGGATATAGAAAACTAAATATAAAATTTCAATAAGTTTTCCAAATTATATTCGCAAAATGGGCCTAATTCTCAGGAAACTTTCTTTCTCCGGCTTCTTCCCACACTCCCTTTGTTTACCACAATATGTACAGTATACATAACATTTTTATTCCTGTTACCAAGCAGTTCTTCAATAAAATAATAAACAATCCATTTCCATAGAAATTTAGGTTAGAATTCACCTTTCTTAAGCCTATAGCTTCTATAGTATATACAGAAACTTTCGATTTTAAAATATAAAAGGCAAAATTGCATTATACAAAAAGTGGTCCATAGTTGATGCGAAACTTTCACGTTTGTATATATATGAGCATGGGAGCAAAAACATAAATTTTTGCCATTTTTTGTACCTCGAAGGTTTCACTATAAATTATGAAGCACGAAGTATCAAGGAAGAATTTTATTATTATAGGAAAGAATGCATGTATAAAGCTAGAGCAAGCTGGTTCAAATGCTATTGTTACGAAATAACCATTGCGGTCAGTGGATCAAGATGAGAACAAGCCAATTTATAATATAATAAAACATGCATGAATAATGCAATTATAAATTTTGATTTGTGGCTTTAAATTGAAAATTCACAAATATTTAGTTTAAAATAACTCAATATGTAAACTGTTCACAACTTCGCCTTTGCCCTGGAAGCTTGCTCTTATATATCTGTCTTTTATAAGGTTGAATGTGTACTGACAGGGCCATTTGGGTCCTAAAACTAAGAGGGGGGGAAGGGGATGGGGGCAGCGTCAATTTGGCACGAAAGGAGGTATACCATTTGAACTATACCGTTACCTGTTTAAAAAATTTCTAAAATTGAAACCTGGATTTTTTCAATATCATCTTTTTTATTTTGTATTTTTTTTAAAATTATCCTGAAAATCAAAAAATGATATCTTGGCCCTTCAATGGAAAGCAAAGGATTAGCAAATGATTAACTTTAACAAAATATGGAAAATTTATATATATTTTTAACTTAGGAATATTGAAATAGTATATATGAACGGTTTGTGTGTGTGTATAAGAGCCAAAAATCTGTTTGTGAAATTCGCTCTTGAGTCAAAAGTGCAAGCATATTATCTTACTAATATACAATTTTAATGTATAATGAAATTACGTGCCCCACAACAGGTGTATATAATGAAACACCTTAATTTCACTCGAATTTCAGGAATTTAGCATTAAAGTTCTAATAACTCAATTGTCAATTAAATATACCTTCCATTAACATCAAAATTTTAATCAAAGTAAAAAAGAAATGATATCCAAATCCGCTTTAAATTATTTTATACCATGAATTTAGGTATGGCGTTCTATATGAGCCAAGTCAATATATAAAGATTCAATTCATCCTGAAAGATTTTTTTTTTCATATACAGATGCAATTAAATTTCTGTGTATCCATCTGCCCTAGAAAATTACCAAAAACTATTTTGTATAAAACAATAAAGGTGAAATAGCGATCGGGAACAATGTTGCTTTAACGTGCATGTAATCACTAAATAAA
Organism: Proteroiulus fuscus; assembly: GCA_034700285.1. Lineage (NCBI taxonomy): Eukaryota > Metazoa > Arthropoda > Diplopoda > Julida > Blaniulidae > Proteroiulus > Proteroiulus fuscus. The sequence continues at coordinate 17,710 of JAQIXP010000039.1, read as the reverse complement.
GAGAATGAGATTTCACTTTCACAATTAATTTCTTCAAAATTAGTTTCACAAGAAACAATATATAGGCTATTTATTGGATACAAATGTAGGCAGCTAACCTTAATTTTCACTTATTAACCATAAATTTAATGTTCTGTTTAACCCATTGAATTCTTTTGCTATAGTTCCGGAAAACTTTTAAAAAATTATTATATATATACCAGTTTCCTTAATTCATTAAAAATTTAAAAAAAAATGGCCAATATGAGAAAAAAAATTGCAAAAGTGTTCACTTGCAAATGTCAAAATGCAAACTTGAAAATTTTATATTAAATATACTGATGCAAAACATGCAAGTATAGAAATGGTTTGGGAAATGCATGGGTAGGCTATATCTAGTCCAATGGAATTTAATTATTTTGTAATATTTAATTTCAATTTATACTTATATAAGGCCTCAAAATTAACAAAAAGTTCAAATCACTTGGAATTCGTTTTTGTAAATATAAATATAAAAGACATTTCTTCATTTTGTTATTTCAAGCTTATAATTGTTCTGTCGTAAGGAAGTTAAAGTTGCAGAATGTAAATGCTTGTAAGTAAGTATATATCTTAAATATATTCTTATAAATATACATGCATGTTAACCTCTTGCACAATTTAGGCAATTAAATTCAATATATGGGACGATTTTTTCGCAATTTCACTTTTAATAGCTGTTAACCACATTATACCATCACATTATCTAAGTAAAGCATAAGAGAAGGTATTTCTGGGATGGACCAAAGAAAATGAAATCTCACTAGCAGCCCTAATTCGTGACCCATGTGGTTGGTATTTTTGAGCCACAAATTGGTAATAAAAATATGTAGGAAATATAGTTTTCCACATCCTCATCTGCTTTATCATCATCATCCCATAGCTTTCCTTTATGTTTTCCGCTTTTTCTGTTACTTTCTATAAGTTGCCCTACATTCTTTACTCTCCTCCCCCTCGAAGAATAAGTCACGTGTGCATTACCTGTGAATTTAATGTCAGTTCTAAGATGAATCTAGATCTTTGTAGCACCAAGATATATAAGTGAAACTATCAGAAAAGATCAGTGCATCTTCAGTCAGGAATAAGGATCCAACTCTGCATCACCTCACATCAAGACAAAACCATCAATCAATCTTACAAACTTTCTGAGTGAAAGGTTTAGGCCAAAATAGAGACATAGAGCAACGAAAGGTAAGAGTTATGTATTATTTAGGCTTATAGCTGCAAATATTTTTTATACCAAATACATTTTTTATTATTATTTTCGCTTTTTTAATACACTTCTTGCATTGCTTCTGTTTGTTCAAAATGCACTAGTATGACATCTCAAGCATGAAAGAAAAATATGTAAACCTTCTGTTTGGTTTTCATTTGGTGAAAATATTAGCCAAACTTGGCAAATGCAGAGCAAATTTTTCCCAGTAAAAATATTTACAAAAATATATCATTACTGTAAATCATTATCTGATTTATAAAGTCAACTCCAAATGAAAATCATATAACTAATCTTCTAAAATGGAGAAAATGTGGTCACAGAAATTAAAAACTATCGTTTCATTATATTCTAATGCACCCATTATTATCAAACTAATTTGATAATGTAAAATAATTTCCAATATGTAATAAATTACATATGATGTTGCTGTTGTCAATTACATATATACAGCTAAAAAAACATTCATTTTAACTTTGTATTTAGTTTTCATATGTACGAAATATAAATCAAATTGACAATAGTAAAAATGCCTTTTAAATAAAAAAATGGGAAAAATTAAATAAAAACTAAGCATGTATTCCCAAGCTAATAAGTTGGTCAGTCTGATCATTCTTTATATTATTACAAAATCAATCACATGCAAATTATAATCGTCTACAAAGAGCAGAATGTGTTTAAAGAAATTATAAAAAAGCTTTTAAAGTTTTATAATGTTATACTATCACACCATATGTCATCCAAAATGCATTAATAGGTGTTTACCCAGGAAAATTATTTAAGTCCATGGACATCATGAAAATTATTTGTCCAGCTGCAACAACTATATAAAAAATCATTATAAATTAATGCCATGATATTATAGTCTTTAGCTGTCAAGTATAATTAATTGTTTTGTAAAGACAAACGATCGACATTAATCTATAAAAGTTACATACAAATATATATGATATTCTGTCGAAATTTGCCAAAAATCCCAAAATCTACAATTGGTGTCTCCATCATTAAAGTCCCTATATACTAAGGATACAGTTCAAACAGACTTTCATTGTTAGTTTACAAATTGCAATTATTATATAATAATGAAAGTAAACAAGTATAGCCTACATATATTGTTGAATCTTCTTTTGTTGATGTAACCCCATAGTTATTCATCAATTACAAAAAAAACAATTCTCTTCATTAGTATTAAATAATTATTATTCATGTTATTAAGAATAATGCAGAGTACCTATTTAAAATTAATTGCTCTTCCTAATTAATGAATACAATTTTAGTTCTAATGAGAAATAACTAACGGATCTATTAAAAATGATATAACTTTTATTGTATTTTTTACAAATGATCAAAGTAGATCATTTGTAATGGCCCCTATAAGTATATAGATCCTGCATGAGCATCTTCCTTTTATCAGAGAAAAACTTATTTTACAGTATTTTGCTTCCTAAAGTAGGCCTACTCTATTATTTGCATGGTCATCAGAGCGAATTTTATTCCATATTATGGTGAAAGGTTAAAATTTTTCAGACCTTTCAAGAGAAAATAATACTTATTTGATATAAAACGTGCAACACGCTAGACCCAGGTGGTCGACCTTTTTTGTGGGTTTTACCTTTTGCTAATAAAATTCATGTAAGGCTGCACAGGGTGCCTTCTGACAAAAATATATCCACACTATAGGTATAGAAAAAAAAGTTCAAATTAAGAAGGAAATCTCCTTTTTAAAACCCATTGAGGGAGAAATATGCACCATGCATGTCATTTCAATATACAAACGAAAAACATAAAAAAAGCATTAAGAAATCCTTGTAATAAAGTCGTTTGTAAATATATCATTAATTGATAATTGTTATTACACAATATTAAGCTTACATAATCTTAACTAAATGAAGAAATTTTATTCCTGTTTATAGTTACATATTTACAAATTCCTATAAATAAATGCAGGGGGAAAAATGATTTGTATTGGTCGGATGTAAAAATCAGAACAATAATATTTTTGCATAATTTTACAACAAATGCAATAAAATACTCGTTAATTTAACTACCAATTATTAAAAGCTTGAACTAATTTTGTTATTTGTGTCTACTTGTTTAACGGTTCAAACACATTTATCTTGTTTGCAAAAATTAAATCAGGGTGTCTGGCCAAATCCAGTAACAAATTTCCCTGACATTTCCAGGTTTTCCAGACAATTATTCACAAATTTCCAGACCAAACGAAAGTGATTTTTAACTCATTTTTACTGACATATGCAATTAAAACTGCAATATTTGGCAACTACCCTGGGCTGCACCCACAAATCCATTTTTTTCCCCTACCCAAAAATATTTTTCATGGCCTGCAGGCAAAAATCTGAAAGGTAACAAAAAAATATAGAAAATGGCGCCGCAGGTGAATTTTTTGCTCAAAAAAACTCAAAATGGGCTACAAAATCACCAATAGTGCCTAATTTTCCATTTTATTTAGATTTTCCAGACACAGATTAAATTTCCATGACATTTCCAGACACTACTGATTTCCATGACATTTCCAGGTTTTCCAGACGGCCAGCCACCCTGTTAAATGCAAAATAATTTGGTTTGCCAAGGGTCTTCCATCGATAATTACTCTTGCACTATATAGTTTACGAAATTACCAGCTACATTATGAAATAGTTCGAATTTATGAAATCTCACAAGGTGTATAGCAACTATAGTTGATCAATCATTCCATGATTTGATTTCATCAATCATTTAATATGATGATCTGCAATAAATACGTCACTTCAATAACAGCATTTTCCTGCAGAAGGCGTCCCGTTTATGCATTTTCAAAGACAAGGTTGACCATAATATCATATAAGTATTGCTATGGAATTGTAATTACTAACAGTGGAGAGATCCAAGAGGGTTTAAACTAAAACATTGGTTTAAGTTGAGAGTTAGTTAAAAATCGAGAGATCCACAATGGACTCAGTTGAATTTTAGCACTTTTTTAGTGTTTTTTTCATCAGATTAAGTCTACAAGGAGCTTCAGACTAATTAAGCATAGGTTTAAAATGATACCAGACTAATTTAGACCTCAACTCAATCTCTCCACTGTAAGACTTCCTGCTTGCTCTGGGTTGCAAAGGTGGACCAAAGTGCAGGCTAAAACAAACAATTCCCATTAGTTATTTTGTTTCCGCACTTACAATGAAATTGCAGAATATCACGAATAGTCAAAAATCAACTTTCAGATAGCATTTAATTTACTGAGTATTATGATTATCAGACCAATTTGTTAAAAAAACTAGACTCAACATGTTAATTTAAATATTTATTTGGCAATTTCTGACGTGGTCGGGGGTACCTTTGTCACTGCCTTGGCAAAATTTGAAAATAATTTAAAGGGTAGAAAATGAATTAAAGAGAACTATATCTTGTCCGATGTAGGCCTAACCAGCAGGGATTCACATATTATGTTTGAGAAAATTTGTTGTGAAACACACTATACACGTGTATAAATTTGTATCACTTTTCGCAGCGGATTTCTGTTTGACCTATTTTATTTCAACAAGATGCTAACAAGGATTAAGATGAAGATTAAAAATGTGTACATCTAAACGCCATACGTGCATCCAAGTGCATGTAAAAATCGTTTTAACAACAAAACCAAAAAAGTGGTTTATGATTCAAAACCAATTTTCATTTTTATAATCATAATGGGTAGAAATTATTCATTGTGCACAATGGAAAGATGCTATCATCTCACTTTTCTCTATATATCTTTATTTTTCATTGCAGTGCCTTGGATTCTATCTCAAGATGGGCAAACTTTGGAAAAGCTTCACGCACATAGGTAAGGAAATATAATTGAAAAGTTTAAGCAAACGGATTTTACAATTATCCACTAAAGGAAATGGCACATGTGGGTGTGAATAGATGCAATTCAAGATCCCCTTAAGAAAAGTGTCATATTAAAAGTGGAAATGATAAAGATATCCTTACGAGAACTGTAATTCTAAAGAATACAAATTCATATTCATAATTGTTGGCATTTTTCGTATATAACGCATCCTTGTTTTGAGACAGGCCCACTAAATGTCCCTGCATGAAGTGCATGTTCTCAGCCATGCTTGGCCATTTATAAAACAATATGTTTTTGTGCTAAACATTTGAAGCAGGCCTTCTTCATCTTTTTTTTAAATAAAAATTTCCATTGAATGCTTCACACTCTCAACTTAAATTATACAGGATGGCATTTAAGCCCATGGAGGTCAAACAACTTAAAAGTATTTTGAACATGTGCAATTAAAATATGGATTATTTAAAATATATATTTTAAAAGCATATAAACAGGTGTTATGGTGCTGCCATCTGAGTAATTTTTTGTATGCCTCTGCTGCTATAAAGTTTTAGCTGGTCAAGTTCAGGCATATGTACCGATCCAAATGGAAAATGATCAGTTGCAATACTATGGCCTGCATGCACAAAGCCCAAAATATTACTTTTTTGGATGAAAAGTATGAATTTTGTAAATTTTTAGCAATTTTCTTTACCCTATAGTAGGCCTACTAAATAAGCCTTACAATGTTGGACTTCAAAGTATCAGTTTTTATAAGAATTGGACCAATTTTATGTACTTGGGTCAATTTCATGTGTTATTTTTCAAAACTTATGACCAAAAAGTAGGACTTTTAATGACATTTTATTACCTCTGTCAAAGTATATGACTTTGTGAAATTCACACGTTCAGAAATAGGCTACTCAAATCCAAACTAAAAAAAAAATTAAAATTTTCTGATTTATTTAATTTGGGAGCCTAATCTGACCAGTTAAAGATTTGGATAATCAGCATATTGGACTTAAAACTAAATTAAAGATTTGGATCAGCATATTAAAACTACAGATCTAGTTATCCATAGAAAAGTATCCCAGTGGTGCTTTTGCAAATTGTTTATTAACAACTTATGTCTACAGAAAGTAAATATCAGAGCAGTTTATGTGGAAATATTCAGATATTTTCTAAAAGATAATATTCTGCAGAAATTGTGACTAAACCTTGACTCTGGAGCTGGTTCACAGTTGGGCGATTTTATTAAGACAATTATTATGCATTAATGCACGGCATCTTAAAATATATAACATACTTGAAATTGGTGACCTTGTGCGATTTTTGCAAAGGTATTGCAGTAATTAATGGTGTAATTAAAAACATGTTGCTTGTCTTTTATACGCACAGGTAACCCTAACTTCAAATCGCGGACCCACTGGTTTCCATAATGTGATTTAGTATATCCAAACCACTAATTAAATTGAGATAATGAACAAAAAATGTACTATGAAAGTAACATTAATTTTCCTAAAAAAGTATACATGTATACTCACGATAGCTTTTATTCTGACCTATATTGAATCTACCCATCCTTGTTAAAAACTTTCACTTAATTTTTTTGTTCATTTTTTTACCTGCCATGAAAATTAGGCCGCTGAACCCCTTCCATAATACATTTTAATTCTCTTCTATTATCATCCACCCTCAATTTTAAAAATAATGTTCATTCATATTATTTTTAAATTTGTCGAAAGCAATTTGAGTCTTTTATTGGATTGTGTGTGGTATAATTAAGTTATAAAATCAGGATACAAAAAAATAATATTTTTTGAACTTTGACATGGATGTTTTGACCTCAGGGATGGTTTTCTTTCATTTTTTTCTTAAATAACCACATGCTTTGTCAATATATCTCAGCATTGTTATAGAAATATACTTGTTGTTATTCATGACTTTATAATTAGGACGGTAGTCAAGGTGTCTATTATACTGTATTGGTACACAATTCATGCAGCATCCAAGGCATTGTATTCAATGCAGATGTTCAGCAGAGGATTTTCAGAAACTGAAACGTATATTGAAAGCAGTCACGATTTTTAAAGTAGAAAAAAAATCTAAAATATAGTTCAAAATTTTTTTTTATAAATCCATAGCGTCATTAACTCAAAACACATTGTCTATTGTTATATAGATGTAGGCCCAATTTTTTCCACAGTGTACATTCAGTCATTTCTCAATCGACTTCTTGAATTATAAGTAATCGAAAATGATAAGGTCAAAGAAGAAAGTTTTAATTGTAAAAACTTTGGGGGGAAAAATACATGAATTAAACCAACCTCGGCCCACTTTCAAACAAAATTAATTCCAAGCATGTATATGCTTTTTAATTAATACAGAAATATTTTCTAAAAAACTAGCAACAATAGATGTACTTAATCCCACCATCATTTAAAACTTAATTTTTCATGTGCATGAATTCAAATAAATTTTAGCAAATGAATTTCAGATGAAATCCTAAATCCTAATATCAGTGACATTCCAGATCAGAAATAAAACTGTATTTTCAAGTTCATGGAGCATGTAATTGAAAATTCTTAAAATTACCAAAACTGCTTTGCCTCAACTAATTTTTCAAATATGAATGTATGGGTATTTTGCAATGTTTATCGTTTCCTAACAATTATAAAACAAAGCAAACAATTTGATTATAGCAATTCTGAAGCATTTGGCACATGCCCAGGTAATTAAATTTTAACGATTGCAAACATCATACATAATAAAAAAAACATAACAAGCAATAAAGGATATCCTTTAGACTGCTTATTTTATAAATAGCCTAAAATAACTAAATATATACATATAAAATATATAACTTCTGTTCTCGTTAATTTAATTGAAAGAGGTAAGCAGTAGCTTACATTGAAACAATTAATGCACAAACTGTTTAATTAAAATTGGACATTATCGGATTGCATTAATGCAGTAATTGTAATTTTAAGGAGCAATTATAAAAAAAGAAAAATATAAATAATCAATCAGACTTATATTTAAATATCAAGTACTTCATCTTCGGTAGTATAAGTTTTTATAGATCCACAAATCAAAATTTAGATAAATCAGGAACTTGGCTGTGGTACATACATGTACTTAAAAAAAATCATTATTTATAGATCTTTTTGGAGATGTTACATATATACCATTTTCAAGTTTTCACATCATAAGTTTCTTACTTTTATTTATTTTTCATATTTTCACATTGCAACTATAATATTATAGTTCTATCCTAGATTTCACACTCTTATAAGTGCATATAATTTTTTCCAATTTTTGCTTTTAATTTAAAATACACCAGTTTATTGCATTAAATAAAGCCATATCGGTACTCTAAATCAGACCATGTTTCTACAGAAAAAAACCCAATAAATTCATTTTTTTAAAGAGAAATTCGCCCCTAATTATTAAATTTATACTCTGCAAAATTAATAATTACCAGTATATCAATTTTAAAATGTGAGAATCCTTTCTAATTTTCACATATTTGGTAAACCGCTTATCTGTTTTTCACATTTTTACACCATTATTTTTGCCTGTTACATTCCTGTAATTACCATGTACAACATTTTTGGAAATTATACCTTTCTTATGCATGCCAGGAAATTCAAGAATTACATAAAAAAACAATGCCAGTGCATATATGCTAAAGTGTAAAAAAGCAAGCATTCTTATTTCTTAAGGGTGAAGCATAAAATTTACATAAAATTTACAAAACATTCTTTTTTTGTTGTTTTATTCAAGGCCTTCTGGCAGTTTTATGCGCCATTTTGGTGAGTCAATTTTTTAAAAAAAATCGTAATTATTTATGGATATCAACTTGCAAAAGTAATAGCGAGAGAATTTTTCCATACAGGTTCTGGGCCAAGACCTCCTTCCAATTTTGGAAACAGTACCACTCACACAATTTTCCTGCAAAGATCGAGCCTATGGATATTATGCTGATATTGAAGCCAACTGTCAGGTAAAAAATCATCCCGAAATGTTTAGTATTAATTTTTAACCAATAAATTAACAGTCAGTGACTATAAATCCATTTTTCCAGGCTTTCCACGTTTGTCTTAACGGAATAAAGTGGAGTTTCCTCTGCCCTAACCAGACTCAATTTAACCAGAATTACTTGGTTTGTGACTATCCTTGGAATCTTGATTGTCCATCATCAGAAGCGTTATTCACAGTGAATGACTACTTTGGACGTACAGATAAAAACTTCTTGGAGCCATAAGCAAATCGAGCCATAAATACAACGAATTAAAAAGAGGAATCAAAATACTGTTTTGTATATACATAATTTATAATTAGCCAAATATATGCAAAACGAAGACATCAATCCTTGCTTCAACATATGCATATGAACAGCATGCTTAAGCTCAACCATTATAAGGTATACTTGGCTGAATAAGGAAGAATAAGACAATGATAATAATCCAAAATGCCAGAACAATTTGGGCCATGCAAATGTGTGTATCATTATGGAAGTACGGGCCTATTCCAGCAAAATTCTTAAGATCTCAGAGCATAATAACATTGCATTCTGCATTATACAGGGTGAACAAAATATGTTAATTTCTCAGTTAAAATATCCAAAGCCAATGTATAAAAAGTCACGGTATTGATTAAATTTAACCCTGCAAGCAGGCTGAAGGCCTGGTGCATAGCTTTAGATTAGAATAAATTTAACTCAAACTAGGGAATTGGGCAACTTATGCAATGGACACTTCTGGTCCTAATAGACTAGAATATGTGGTCCCGATAGGGAAGTTGTATGGGTGGAAGTTTACAAACAACCTAATAAATCAAACGAAATTACATTTAGAAGGGTATTTACCATTTTTTTTGTAGTTTGAAAATTTTACATACAATTCCCAAATGAAACTACATTCCCTTTTCTATTATGACCATACAAGAGGGTTTGCATTTCCTAACTAATATAAAACACCCCATGTGTAGATACCATTATCAAATCAAAAAACTGCATGGTATTTAATATAATTTTTGGTTGAGAACTAGACATTGATTTCACTTATGTCAGAATTATTGTAAAGAAAATCACGTTTAAATCTTGTGCATGAGAATATAGTTTAAATAGTATACGAGCCTGAAATGTATAACTCGTTTTCATAAAATCAACTTATTTTAAATGATTGTAAAAGTTTTACTAATTAACAAATTAAAATTAAATACATATTCGATTAACATGGGATATTGGCAAATAATAAAAATTATCAAGTAGGCTAATAATATAATTTTCGGCTTATACGCTCGTATTCTCATAATTATATCTGTATGTTTATGTTATAGATTATTTAATTTTTGTGTTATGTGACATTTATATACATAATTGCACATTAATTAGTTGTGCATGACTATGCATATATATTTATATAAGCATGTCAATATACTCACATCACTAATCGAGCTTAAATATGCCTAACCTATAACCTAACCTAGCCTAACCATAAACTGATTGTAATGCAACTTGAAATAACTTAAAATACAAAAGATAATAATATTGGTGGCTAGTTTAATTGCTATATAGCTAAGAAACTTGTGATATTTTTGGACAAGTAATGTATATTTTGCGTATTTTTTTATAAGAGGAACTAATTAAATGTATGCTTTTTATTAAATACCGGAAGCTGATATTAAATTCGTACTTCATATATATGTGAACGATCGTACTAATAATGTCTATCACAATACATTATTTTGCAAGTGACATGAACATATCAATAACAAGAACATTAATATGATATTGTCAATCCTGCTCATGGTCATTGGAAAGATTTTTAACTGATTTAGACCCAAAATGTGATAATTACTTTTTCAATTAAGATACCTTTGACAGGTTTATTTTGACATGTTGCTATCTCCTTTCATATCAAACTAACATTGTGGTTGGCAAACACAAATGATTTTGTAAAAACATGTTATGAAACCCTCTGATAAAATACTTTAATGTAACTCAGTTCATACAGTGATACAGAATGCTCTTTCATAACTATTTGCGCAAATAATAATAATAATAATAAATATGTTTGATAAATAAAATAAAGCGTAAATGAATATAAATTCCTAGAATAGTTTAGAGAATAGTTTAGGCATTTTTTTAAAAAATTAACGCTTATACTAGAAGCATCCAAAAGAAAAGTTTCGACCAAACTACTTAATAGTAATAAAAATGCATTTCCTAAAATTATGTCTAGTTTTTCAATAAGGAAAAAAATAATAAATTCAATGCAAAATTTTGTATTTAATTGACGTCATTAATCAGAGCTTTCCCATCATGCAATGTTTCAAACCCATAATGCCTTTCAGTTTAACAAAACTAGCTGCCCAGTTGTAGCATGATGATAAGGTTCAACCTGATGACGTTATTTACAGTTCAATGCAAATTTTGAATGTGGATCTTTGAGAGTATTTTTTTTTTAAATAAATGTTCATAACATGGTTTAATATTTTGGTAAATGCATTTTTATCCCAATTAAACCGTCTTGAAAATGTTTTGTTTTTGGGTTATGTCTTCCCGTTTAATAATATTCATAAGGATATACAAGTCATTCAGAAAATTGCAACAAATCAAGAAATTTCCAATATTTTATTTCGTTAATATTTCCATTAACAGTTTTCTTAAACAAAGATAAAGCATAAAACGAATGTACTATAGCATAGAATTACAATGTCATTTTTATGTATTTTTGACTTAGAACCTTTGAGAGCAATGTTATGTGGTGCAGGACACTAGCATAGACTCGTACATGAACCCAACTTTTAAAGTGTCAAAAAAGCATTTTGTTTTTTACTTTCATTTTAATGTATTTTATAAAACATAGCACTTGATTTCAGTCATATAATCAACTTTGATGCAAAAACAAACCATACAAGTTGTATTCAAAGTTAGCAAGAGGTCAACTCAGTAACACAGGCTGAGAATAGAGCAATGCTACTGGCTTCAAACAAAACAGGAAAAATATATGATTTGACATCCAAGATATAGGAAATGTAAAATCACTTTACAGCCTTCTTACCAATCAATATGCTACAATCTAAGTACCAAACTACGCTTCGGAGTCATCGACTGGGTTGTCATCATAATCGGCCTGAAGTTCTTCAGGAGATCGAAGATCGATGGCGAATCTCTTCGGCTTGTTCTTGAGTTCTTGGGCCTTGACAGTCATTGAGAAAAGCTTGAAAGCCGAGGCCAAAGCAAACGTTAGATTCCTAGCCGTCTGCGTAGAATCGCACACGAAAGCGTGGCAGGTGAAAGGATGATGTTCTCTGACATTATTGGTTTCCCGTACGGTAATCATGGCAAACACTCTTGTATAGACTAAATCCTGGACTCCATAGGAAATCATGTGAATGGGATAGATCCCCTTCTGAAAATTGGCATTCTGATTGCCAATCATTTCGGAAACTTGCACGCCATTTTCTGATACAGTGAGCTTCAAATAAGGTAGTGTCGTACCAGGTTTCAATTCCCTAGCTTCTTTCACCATTGCATCCACGGGTTTTCTAGTGTACCGTATCCCCCATAATCCAGCAGCATCTCTTTTTCCCAAATATTTTGCTGGAAAACTCTTTGGTAAAGTCTCGTCATAGTCAGTAGCTTCATGTCCAGCACCATCCTTTTCTGGTACTGGTTCTACTTGCTCGCTGGTCTTCTTGGAACCCTTTCTCGGTTTCATTTCTCCAAAATCACTATCAGTTGTCTCTCTGGCTTCCACTTCTTCAGTGAATTCAAAAACAGGCTCAGTCCTATTTCCCTCCATGAGTTCCATGTTTGCTCCAGTAAGCACCGGAAGATAAAAAAACACAAAATTCTAGACAATAGGGGGGAAAATGGTTTCATGAAACACCTTCCAAGTACGAAGGCCTACCCTCCCATTAAAAAAGGTTCAAAATGCCTGTGCTGGCAAGCTGTTTCCGTATGCTAACACAGGAAAAAGCTAATTATACTATGCAATTATACTGTTGTCAAGCGTAAATAAGGTGGTACGAACCTAGAGTTGTGTAATCGGTGATGAATTCTACGCCAAACAGAACGTAAAATGACGACTTTTTTACACAGAAAAATTGATGAAGAGGTTCTCTGCCAACTCTAGGATGTGGCAGATTTGCTTATCTGTGACAAGTGACGCATTCTGGGAGATTTGCTGGTGACACATAAAAGTCTAATCAACTGGAGATTAAAGTTTAGGTGCGTGACTATTTTCAATCAACCCTGAATATCATAATTTAAGCCAATATACACGACAGAACAACAGCTTATCTGATCGTAAACGTGTATATGATGGTAGGTGCTACAGGTGCAAATTAAATCGAAAAAAATAAAATATAAAAATACATTTTCAATCTAACTCTAATCATAAAGTACACCTAAACTACATTTTTTTTTTAATAAAAATCATAAGCATCCGATTTTTTACTTAAACCATCATTTAATAATTATATGTCATTAACATATATTAGCTGCTTGTACATATTGCTTGGTCATAGATAACCTTGAACTAATGGTCAGTCAACTCTATGGTCAGATAGGATTCACTTCCAAGAGAGCTCATATGTTGGTTAGGTGTCAAGGATTATGGTTGACCAAACTTTAACAATACTGCTTTATTGATGTTTATAACAATATTCTTTACTCTCCATATAGACATTTAATGGGCTTCACACCCAAACCCACATTTCCAGAAAGAAATAAAAATACCATTCAAAATCAATTTCTTTGTAAATGCTATTGACAACATGCTTATCAAACAATTTTATTTTCGAAATACACTGTATACCCTATCAATAAATTAAATGAAACGACTCCACATTAAACTGATTAGATTAAAATTGAATTTAGCAAGAACAAATTCCAGCAAAATGCAATGGCGCCATTCTGCACTTATCATGAATTTTATTTTAAAAAAATACCTGAAATTATTGCATAACCATAATCCTGGCTTAACTTTGAAAATGTAACAAGATAGGTGTGCCATTTCCAATTGTCTGTATTAATGAAATGGAATTTTATCCCTAAGTTGATATTTTAAAAAATATATTTCTACCCAAAAGTTAAAACAATTGCCCTATTATGAGGTATTTTAAAAGAAAAATTTGATTCATTTTTCAGTTTTAAAAATGCTTGTCAAAAGTTACAGGCCTGCTGCCAATCTGTGATACCATTTTGAATTTTTTTCCACCCAATAAATGATTTTTAGATATGGCGGTTAATTAAAGGCAATCAAATTATTATCGCAAGGGAATGATAGAATATACCAAGTTCCATAATAAACGACAGAATTTCTGATGATAAAAATGTAGAGAATAAGTAGGCTCATGAAACAAAAACTTCAAAATAACTGCAGATAACTTCAGTTGACCAAACGTCAGAAAAGAATTGTAAAAAAAACTGCATTCTCCCTGATGCATAGTTGCAGAATATTTATGTTGCAGTTTTTTTTGGAAGTTAAAACAAGTTTTTCTTCAGTAATCCAAACTGTCTTTCTGCAGTTTCTCTTTCTTTTATACTTTTTAAATTTTTTAACATTAGTAAAACAGCAGAAATGCTGCCATTTTATTAGTTATTTATAAAACAGCTTTTATGTCCTTATCCTTATGAACAAAAATTAAGTTGCAGATGGGACTCGAATAAGCACAGAAAGTACCAGTTGGTATAGTTAGTTATTGAGACCAGCCCAACAAATCAATTTCAAGCTTCGGACATTTCAGACAACTCATCTTCATCCCGATTACTGTTGGACCGTCCCTGCAGTTCCAATGAAGGTTTTCTAAAATCTTGGACATTGGCTTCCATGGCCTCTTCAGCTTCCACAAACCGTTTGAAAGCCATTGCAAGAGCTCTAATTAGATGGTTAACTGCCTCTGGATTATCGCAAGCAAAGCAATAGCAGTCAAACGGTGAACCCGTAGTTGATGTAGTTTCCTTGATGGCAATCATGGCAAAAATTGCCCTGTAAACAGCATCTTGAACACCGTATGAGATCAGGTTAATGGGAAAGAACCGGTCCTGACATTTTGGATTTTTATTCAGTCGAGATATCGTGATGTTAACTCCGACATCTGACACTTTGAAATCGTAAACTGGCAAATGTTCGCCATGATGAGTGCTCTGTTTGGCTTTGGCAACAATGTCATCCACAGGTTTGCGAGTATGTTCAATTCCCCATAACCCCTGAGCAGGGCACTTGCCGAGATATTTCACAGTGAAAACTTTTGGCAAAATTTCACTAAGGGAATTGTCCATTGCGAGATCCTTGTACATTTTCTGTTTTGCTTTGAAAATGTCATTTTTGGCGTTAATTTCACTCTCCATGGTAAGTCTTAAGGTGAAAGAAATCCGGCTTTGAAATCAATGTCTGATGATATCGGCGGGGTTTTCAAGGCAATGTCTTAACTAAAATGCCTTGTTCCTGGTAGGGCAGGCGCGTACATCCAATTTAATAAGATAGGTTGAAATCAATCAAGTTAACAAGCTAATGACAGACATGTAACAGCTAGATTGATAGCGATTTAACCATTGACATAGCCATGCTATTTGCAACTAACCAGTAGCAACGTGATATCAGACAAAATATTTTTGCACCTGAGCAGAGACCTTGGATGATCAGCTTATGGCTTGCAATTTCATTTTGATATTTTTCATTGTGGTATCACAAAAATGTCCATCAGAAAATCAGGTTTCACAGATAACAAATTCAGATAAAACTTGGATTGAACCGGTATACAGTGGAAAAACGCGTAGATTTCCCAAGGGCTGTTTAAAAATTCTGTATTTTAAAAATTTTGGTGTCTAATATCAAAAACTACCCTAGATACCGATAATGTGATCGTGTGATCTATTATGGCCTATTGTGCTAACCCTCACATTACACTGGTTGAAGGCTGGGCTTGATAAAGATTCAACAAAATTCAATTTAATCTCCAGTTATAATATATGCTCACAAAGTAAACAATTCAATTTAGTTATTCAACTTCAGGTTATGTAGGGCCTACAAACAAAACTTTTTAAAGTAAATACTTTTGAGGGCCCAGGTAATGTGACTGGCACTATTCCAAAACCTCCATTAGAAAAAGACAATTTTACTATAATAGCTGCAAAAGTAGGTAATAAAATTGGCAACGGAAAAGGATAAGTTATATCATAGTTGATAATGAGAAACATTTTTAAACTATAAAACTAAATAATATACTTACAAACTACATACACGACCAGACCAAAACACATTTGAAAACAATATTTCTTTTTAGCAGCTACATGCATGTACCATATTGGTATTCCTTATATTTTACCATCAAAACAATACTACAGGGTGTCCCAAAGGTCTAAAAAATCATATGGATGAATGATTAATGTGGCTCTAATTAAGAACTTCATCAACCGAGTGGATTGCCAACATCGACTGGATCCGTGTACTATAAAGGTATAGGGATCATTTCTAACAGGTATTATAATACTCTCAAAGATTTCAGACTTCTGGAACCAGTGTGGCACTTGCTGGGGGGTGGGAATTATCCCCCCCTCCACCTCTTTGTGACAACCCCCCCACCTCCTAGAAAAATTCCATTACTACACCCCACACTTCATTACACAAAATCTGATGAAACCCATCACTACGACCCCCCCCCCACTTCTGAACTCACAAATACCACCCTGTTTGGAAAACATGTAGAAATCATCTATACATGCTCAGTGGTAGACGAACTATGCATGGGCTCATCCATATATGACGTCATTGAAGTGTGGAGATTATTGATTACTCCTAAATTATGTAGCCTACGTGATGGAATGAATATATTGATGATCATGGTTATGATCGATGCTACAGAGGAAGGAAAAGAAAAAGCTTCAATGCGGAACTCCAAAGGAGGGTGGGGAGAATCAATATTTTATTAAATATTGCAAATGTTCCGCAGAAGTGTATAGGGACAAAAATCCAGATGGGGAGAAGGGTTTCCGGAGGGGAGGAGGTGTTTCATTTGCCTCTATACCTTCATGGACTTCTACATACAGGGAGGAAGGGAGGGCCAAAGAGTTTTATCTCCAAGCAGTAAGCTATTCCAGTTATAGCTGTTCGCATGCATCATATATGATCAATTTTTGTTATTTGAGCATGATATTAGTGCAGCTTTCATTTTCCAATAACAAATATTCAACTATCACAGGCTGAGGCAAGGTATCTGTATTGGGTCTACCTGGCATCACTTACAATCACTATAATCTATTGCCAGTTCCAATAATTTTTGGACATGGGCCCACCACCTAGCCCTAGTTTTATTTTTGAGCGTTTACAGGTTCCTTCAATGGGGACTTCCACACAGACAGCAAAAGTAGAAGACAAAATAAACGCGATTAAAATACTATATATCACTGTAGGTCGTGATATGACCCAAATATAACCCGATTATATTTAGCTAAAAAACCTCCAGGTATGAAGGTCAATCAATTCAGAAGTGAGGAATTTGCAAAACGTTGGTTTTGAGATAATGGCGTTAATATGAGATAAGAAGCATATGACTTGGAAATAAAAAATTTTGAAAGAATGAAATTGGGGAAAAAAATTAAAGAATATGCATATTTTATAAGGAATGTGCTTAAATTAGTTACAATAAATAATTTA
>JAQIXP010000038.1:0-44163 GCA_034700285.1 Proteroiulus fuscus | reverse complement strand
TTGCGACTGTGTTCATATTGTGCTGCCGATGGCTTGATTACAGAGCCATCTGGTGAGCACAGTCGCAGTTGTGACTAACCCCCATATTACTTCATAAAACTTGGATGATGTTTTTTCTAATCCACTGCATGTTTACTTCTTCCTTAATTTTTAGATTAATTTATATCGGAATATGTCGAATTACGGATTGAAAAAATATCTTTGTGTTTCCATGATAAACATACAAGTCACTTATTTTTATTTTTAAATAGGAAGGGTTGTGACATCTCAATTTGAAAACCCATCCCCCTGCCCCTAATTGTCCCTTCCCGCAACCCCAACTTTCTCTACACGTGACGTTATTTATGAAAAATCTCAAAGGACAATTAATTTTCATGTTTTTGTTAATAATAGCCATTTAGGCAAGTACATGTATTGAATTTGCCAATGTGAATTTGTAATCGTGTTATAAACTTGATGTGAAATTGGGTCCTTAAGTTCAACTTATTAGTGCTAATGGCTTTTATATACCTTTAGCACCATTTTCCTTTGCAAAATCATTAGCGGTTATTGTTTCCCATGGAATTATTTCCGGTAGAATTTCATCCGTGAATTTTTCTGTAAACATTAGTTGAACTTCATTACAGTCGTCATTATATATTTGCCTGAAGTGTACTCCGAAAGTGATACTATCCAATAAGCAAACAAATATGCCTCACATAAATAGGCTCGAGGTTATAGCAAAAAACCCACCTGTGTTTTTTTGTATTAAAATTATGGTATAAATTATTCGCATGCACGAGTATGTTATAATTGATGGGCAAGAGAATTGAATCTTGCATGTTAGTTACAGTAGAAATTATTCTCACAAAAAGCATTAACCTTAAAAATGGAGATAAATGCAAGTGCGTTGTTCGATAAGCGGCGTAAATGAAAAAGGGTTGAATTTTACGTATCGAGTCATTTTTGAATAAGTGTCGCTGATTATGAAGCCAGCCAATTACGAGTTCCTCGGCATCTATGGCAATCATATAGGAATGCCGTAATAACCCATTGATTCCGACAGATTGAATCTGTAGTATAATAACTTCTGAGTTTAATTCACCTTAGCTTTGGCTAAAATATGGGTCATGGTTTCCTTGAAATAGCATGTAGGTAGACCCACATAAATAGTTGCCTTATGTTTGTCCCCCATTTGTGTATATGCTTGTAAGGATATTAGCTTCTTAAATGTTGAAAGGATATTCAGTTTCTTTTGAAAAAAAGTGCAATTTGTGTTCGGTGTCTAACAAAGAATTGCGGTATGATATTCTAGCCTTTATAATTGAATTTTGATACTTTTCTGATTGGCATTTCATAACAATTAATTGGTTGGATGAGATATTTTCAGAATATTCAAGTTAAATTATTGAATATTGTGCCCGAGACTTTCGATAGATAGCAACAAAGCTGTACGAAACAAAAGTCTAAGCAAATTGTAATTTTTTTATTTTATTTTTATTGGAAAACTTATGCATTGTTTGATGTTACAATACAAATTTGGAAGTTGTTATACGTGCGCTGCTATTGTTCATGAAAGCAAAAAGTAAATTATCGCGAAAATTTCTTTCATGCTTTTAAAAAGAACCATACATATAGAAAAAAACTTTAAAAAGTAAATGAAATTAATGTACAATATTATAGACTGATGAAGAAAATATGGCAAGAATGAAAATGAAAAATGCTGGAAATTTGGGTCGGAGAAATTAGAGCATGTCCTTTAAAAATGTTTTTGTGTACACTAAGCTGGAAGAGTCAGGGAAAATAGTGCAAGTATATTGATTGGACCCTTTCCAATTAATAGTAGGCCTGCATATAAGACGATGTATTAATACTAGTTATTAAAAGTGATTAGAAATAACGTTGCAATGTTGCCAAGTGTTTTGTTTTAGATGTATGCAGTCAAAATTAATGCATTGTGTTCATTTGCTTTGATGCATGGATGAACTAAAAAATTACTAGTAGGGTTAAATGCCATTACCATACTGTATGCAATTACAGCAGACGTAGCTTTTTGTGGAGAATTATTTCTTTTAGAGATTAATGGATGAAATCTAATGAGGATGGTGCTTGTTTGTAGGCTACGCATACCGTATAAGTTATTGTTGTATTGTCTACCATAAAATCTTGTAATTTGTAAAGCTCCATACTGGCAGTAGATTGTATCGTTTGTTTTCTTATACATTTTTATGCTGCATGTATTTCCGTTTTTTAAAAGAAAATGGATATATAATATTCTGGTAAATATATACTCAAACGAGATCATATTTTTGGAAACTTAAGTAGAGCCTTTTGTATATACTCAGGTCTTAACTTGCTTATATATCCCAAAAAATTCTGCAATAAAACTCTGCAAATATAAAAAAACCAATATGTATGCAGCGTTTTTGGCTAGTTTTCCATGCACTGCTTGGATTTTTTAGGTTTTTTTTTTACTGAATAAAAGCTAATTTGTTTTTGAAAATATATATTTCTAGTCAATAAGAGCTCATTTGTATAAAAACCAATGTTAAGGCCTATAGAAAATTTAACTAACGTTGAAAAATGGTTCTCTTTGTTATTATAAATCGCTGCACATTAATCAGGACAATTTAATTTTAATTTCAACTTGATATGCTGAAATGTTATTATTTCGTTTTTCTTTTGTAGAACCTGATCCGCCATATAATTTATCAATTGATCAACGAGCAGGAAAAAGTGTGCAAATTTCATGGGAACCTCCAAGAAGTGGTGGCTATACTCAGTTTGTACTTCGGGTAGGTATGCCTAAGCCCAATAAGAATAAACTATTTAATGGTACAACTACAAGGACAGCTCTTACAGATGTATGTGTGAATGTTATTTTTTTGTAATTCACTTTTTCTTAGTCTATGCCTCCAATTATCTTACATTTATTAAACGTTTTTCCTTTAACTTTTAATTGCACCCAGTATACCTTTTTTCGCATCATAGTCTGTATATTTTTTAATTATATCGTCACGGCAGTTTAATTTTAATGTGACTAAACACTATTTAGCAAGACTTTCTGTGTCAAGCCATCACAATATTGCCATAGGCCTAAATGCATTAACACTACTTTTATCCTGTTAGCATTTTTTTTTTTGCTTTTGAAATCTATTGAATTTTTATGTCCGTAGGTCGTCCCGCTATCCGAGCTTCCTCCAACGTTGGAAACGTTATATCTGGAGGCCGATACTACCTCATTTGTCCTGAAGGAGCTCACACCTGGTGCCACTTACGAACTTAAACTTTATTCCGTATTTGATACCAAGGAATCACTAGAACATTTGTCCACAAATGTTACAACAAGTATACTATTTTTGCTCTTGCAATGCCCAAAATTCAGAATATTGTACACAGCCAGGTTTTTTTTTAAAATACGTCTTCTCTCGGTTAATTTAGGACCAAATAATCCTGGCAGGTTTATAGTTTGGTTTCGAAATGAAACAACTTTGCTCGTTTTATGGCAACCTCCATATCCAGCAGGTATGACATTACGGCCGATAGAACTCACACTAGGATTTTCTGCATGTTAAACAAATGTTTATTTTATTAAATGTAGGCGTTTTTAATCACTACAAGGTGAGTATCGAGCCATCCGATGCTCTCGAGTCAGTTTTATATGTGGAAAAAGAGGGGGATCCTCCTGGTCCTGCTCAAGCTGCCTTCAATGGCTTGGTACCAGGAAAAGCCTATAATATATCCGTACAAACGGCGAGCGAAGATCAAGTTAGTCTTCCAACCACTGCCCAGTATCGAACAGGTAGTTTAATTTTGACTTGTCTGAAAAACCTTTCTGTTTTTGCTAAAACTTGCTCTCACACCTTTGAATATTTGTATTTCTATTTTGTAGTACCCCTTGCACCTAGAAATGTCACTTTTAATAGGAGGACCCTTACTTCGACGAGCTTTGAAGTTCACTGGGAACCGCCAAGTGCATCCAGGTAAAAAATCCCACATTGTTGAAAATGGCGAATGCATTGAATAGTTTGAAAATTGATAAAATGATTCATTTTGTGTGTATTTGTATATTTTCAGTGAATTTGACAGATACCAAGTGTCACTCGGCATTAGAAGGATGGCTCCAATTATAGTGGGGCGCTACGATGAGCGGGTAACTACCTTCAGTGAGGATCTCGAACCGGGTAAAACATACGAAGTGGTGGTGAAGACTGTTAGTGGGAACGTTTTCAGCTGGCCAACAACTGGCAATGTGACGACAAGTACGTGAGAAACTTTATTATCTTGTGAATGGTCAAAAATAGGGGTTGCAGGTTGCTGCAAATATATATTTGGTCACTATTTGATACGTTGACAGCCTCTCAAAGAAATAGTCGGTTTTTCAACACTGGTCTAATATTTTACGTTTATAATTATATAATTGCAATTATGTAATATATTACTAATATAATTATAGGGCTTTGTTACAAAAATATTTGAAACATCAACATATTAGAAAGGAATTATGACTCATTAAGGATATTAAAGTTCAATGACGCATATTTTATTAGGAGGTTTATTTGAAGGTGAATCAAATGTGTATATAATATTTTACTGACTTAATAAGTACTAATAAGGATTAATATGATATGACGAAGTAATAGAAAGATAAGCTGAGTGAGAGTCAAGCTTTAGATTACATGTTGCAAGGCACAGTTCAACTAACTGGGTGATCCTAACATTTAAAAATAAACTCGCTAATTCCCAGGTTTTTTTTAACATATCCCTGACTTTTCAGGTTGTTTTTAGCCAAGAAGTAAGGTCAAGGTTAAATAACGTCATCATAATCCCAAATTATAAAAATGACTGAATATTCAAATAAATCCAATATTCGTATGATTGTAATTGCAACCGCTTTTGTTCGATTTTCAGGGCCGTTGCCAGTGGCCCATTTGAATGCAACGTCAAATGACATGGGAGAAATATTCGTTCAATGGGCAGCCAATAATGCTAGTCACCAAGATTTCTATAAAGTAATCAGCTGTTTCAATGAATCCAACATGTTAATTTAGCCTTCTTGCTTCATGTAAATTATGTTTGCATAGATTGTGTACCAAGAGATGGATTCTCTTAATGGGGATGGTGACGTCTTAACGACGCGATCAACCAATTATCGACTGAAAAAGTTGTTTGGCGGTCATAACTATTCCATCGGTGTGGTGGCCGTGAGCAATAATATTGATAGTGACATTGCAGTTGCTTTTCAAGTCACACGTTAGTAAATTTGATAGATTAGTTTATAATATGATAAGGCTTAATTTTCTTTCGTGATACTAATTTGTCGGCTCTTTAGGACCAGCTCCACCGTTGATCGTTGGTCTCGAAGCCATTCCACATGGACTGAACATGACTTGGAAGTCTGATGTGACTAGTCTACAGGATTCTTATGCCGTTGTGTACATAAGAAATGATACTGGAGAAAACGTGAAGCATTTGACCACGGAGAGCAAAGCCATTTTGAGAAATTTGTATCCTGGAGCAGCATATACGATCAAATTATACGCTATCAGTTATGGTCTCTGGAGTGAGCCCCACACTCAGCAGCAGACAGTCTGTAAGTGTCAAATATTTTGGAAATAATACTTGCATGTGCATGCTTATGTGTAACTTTGATGATCGATCGCCATAATTTGCATTTTCAGATCCTGATCCTCCAAGAAATCTCTCCATACGAAGTGTTAGCAATACTTCGGTGAGCCTTACTTGGGAGCCGCCATTTAGTTCGTTGTACAACAACTATGTCCTGCGTTATCGGGCAGCCGACTCGGACTTAGAATCGTGGAGCCAAGGTAAGTTTGTTTTTGAACTTAAAAATTTTACGAAAGTTTTTAATCCGTGGAAGTGGACGAGATGAGGACTAAGCTAATGTAATAGGGTGAATCATTTTTACATTAGTAAATCTAAAAAAAAATTTCAAACCCTCAATCTACAGTGAATTTTGTAAGTCTTTAAGATGAAGCCCAAATGAATTTTTGTGAATTCACCAGGATTGGTGAAACCTGCATTCTCTTAGGAGTTCATTAGAATAAGTTGTGTGACTTACCTTCCATTCAATTGTTACTTTATAGAAATTGTGAAGGCAGAATCTTATCAGTTATCAGATCTGATTCCTGGAGGAAAATACGTTATTGAGCTTTATTCGGTCAGCCATCGCATGGAAAGCATCGAGTATCAGCACGTAGAGCAAGTCATTAGTGCGTCAAATATGCCATCTTACCGCCCTGTTTCGGCTCTTGTATTTTTAGACTTTACCTTTATCTTACTTTTTTTTCAGAACCCAGTGCCTTGCTTTCGGTGGAAGCCATTTTGGATACTCAAAATGTCACTTTTGAGTGGCTGGTGCCTGCCGGTCACTTTGACCATTATCTGATAGTGTATCATTCCACTAGCAGGCACGACAGCGAATCTTCCAAACAAGTATTAGCCAATGGCACAGCCGGCGACAAAACTGCCATTGTTATTAGCGAATTGAAACCGGGCGATTCGTATAATTTTGTCTTCTACACAGTTAGCTATGGTGTGCAAAGTGACCCTTATTCCTTGGAAACTCGCACCGGTAGACTTTATTCATCATTCTGCCCACTTCTTTATTTTCTGATCTTTGACTTTAATATTGTATGTTTTTTCCTTTCCAGTACCCATAATAAATTCCGACATTTCCTTCATCTATAATAATGAAGATAAGCGAATGCTGGGTTTAAGATATACTCCCACACCAGCCGCTGCCTCCGTATTTGACAAATATAGATTCCAGTTGAGCGATTCCAATGTTCCCGTGCAGGTAAATATTTCTTAAATGATTCCCGCACTTTTATAAATTTCTTGAAAGTAATCAAGATTTTAATTAAATGCTTCTTACCTCATAGGAAAAGAATGTTAATGACACCAATCGCTTTGTTGCCTTCCACGATTTGGTTCCCGGAAGACTCTACAATGTCACTGCTTGGACCATTAGCGGCGGTGTTGTTAGCGTGCCCTTACATCGCCAGGAACGTTTGCGTAAGTTAAAAGAAAATTTGAAATGGTGATGCTTTTATACAGGTCCCTAATGAGTTTTTTAATTAGATCCGGAGGGAATTAGCGACATTAATTCAACCTTAATAAGTGACACGGAAATTACGCTGATGTGGAATGCACCGCCTGGGGACCACGATGCATATCTGGTGTGTTATTAATCCAGATTTGAATGCTTGTAATAGGGGCAAGGCAAGGATTACAGTCTAGGGGGACCAAATTACCAAAGTTTGTCTGGGTGATAAGATTAACCTGTGCAATTTTAATCTTGGCTAGGCTGATTTGCAGGCTTTTTTATTGTGTAAATTAAAAAATCATGATGCTTAGAAAAAAAACATAACTTTTGAGAAATAGGGAATAGTACTAGCATCCCCCCTTATCCTTTCTCACGATTCCACCCCTGCCTGTTTGTTAAGTGATCTGATTTTTTTTTTGCAATTTCCCATTTTGGGCTACAAGCCTTTGGCTTTTTGTGCCCTACTTGGGAGGGAGGGTGGGTGATTGAGTTGATCTGATGGAATGAATTATTATCACTCTTAGGTACAATATCTCAATAGTGAAAATCGACTTGTACAGAATACGACATATACCGAATCTATGCTCGTGAATAACTTGCATCCGCATAGAGAATACACTTTTACGGTCATTGTTCGAAGTGGATCCGAAGCAGCCAACATGAAAACTAGCGAACCGTTTTCCAAGCGGTTTACTACGAAAGAATCTGGCGAGTGTTTGATTTACGATCGTAAACTTTTAAAGTAATGTACGATGTTTTAATCAAGCCGTGTGCACATTTTAATTGTAGTTCCTGGAAAGGTGCACACGTTCAAAGCAATAGACGTCAAGCCAAGCGAGGTTACCCTCACATGGGCGATTCCTCAAAATGAGCAACATGGAGTTCTCACTGGATTCACCATCACTTATGGAGTCAAAAACTCTCCATATTCTCAAACTCTGGATTTCTCATCTAAGGAAACGATGGGAACCATTGGAAATTTGGCAGCCGGTAGGGTGTACGTTTTTAAAATCCAAGCCAAGACCAAAATAGGGTATGGGTCGGTGGCCGAACTAGAGGAGGAGATTCCCATTTGGCGTAAGCACATGTATTTTTTACTGTTGAAAATGCCATAGCCATTCAGAAAATTTGTCTGAAGTTAAATTTTTTTATAGCTCCTCCGATCCCCAACCCCCAAGTATTTCCTTCCGAAGTGTCGAGATCGTCCAACGTGATTAGAGTCCGTTTCCGCAAGAATTATTTCTTGAGCTCCAATGGTCCCATCATCGGCTACGCTCTCATTGTTGCCGAAGACTTTGAGAAGGACGCATCCGGTTTAGAATTGCCTTCGTGGCAGGATGTGCAGGAATATAAATCCTGGCCTCCATATCAGGTTACGGAACCTTACTACCCATTCAACTCAACTACTGTCGAAGAATTTGCGATTGGAACCGAAAACTGCGTCGGTAAAAAGGGTTATTGCAATGGACCACTGAAACCTGGAACAAGTTACAAAGTGAAAGTGCGGGCCTATACCTCTCCCGATAAATTTACCGATACCGTTTATTCGTCCCCTATCCAAACTGGTAAGGAGGGAAATTGTTTAGCTCAAACATTTTTACACGACCAATCCTAAATGTTGTGTTGCTATGCAGATCAAGATGGCAGCAAGGTTTCTGCCGTGGTCGTAGGTGTGCTCGTTCCACTGCTGCTCATCACCATCGTGGTTATAGTCTTGTTAATTTTGAAGAAGAGGAGAATGGGTCCATTTATTAAGAAAACCAATAATACTAGGGGAAAAGATGACAATCTCTCCATTCCAGAAAGTGTGATCGATACCAGGTATCTTTTCTTTCTTTAATGCAAAAGCTTGGCAATTCGTAGGAGATGGAATTGTAATGGGTAATTGGTTTTCTAGTCGTCCAGTGAAGCTCAAGGATTTTGGCGAGCATTTCCGCATGATGTCGGCAGACTCCGATTTTCGATTTTCTGAGGAATACGAGGAACTTAAACACGTTGGACGCGATCAGCCATGTTCGGCGGCTGATTTACCTGCCAACCGCCCAAAGAATCGATTCACGAATATCCTTCCCTATGACCATTCCCGAATTAAACTGTTACCAACTGATGATGAAGAAGGTTCCGATTACATCAATGCTAATTATGTTCCCGTAGGTCCAACATTTCCCCATTTTTTAACGATTTCTTAAGTTTCACGTCAATTTAATTTTTTTTTTTATTTTTTTTTTACGATTGAAGGGATTCACTTCTCCGAGGGAGTTTATTGTGACCCAGGGGCCCTTGCACAGCACCAGGGACGACTTCTGGAGGATGGTATGGGAGCAGAACTGTCGTGCCATTGTCATGCTTACACGTTGCATCGAAAAAGGGAGGGTAAATATTTAATTTTTGAACTTTGCCATGAATGCCTTAAGTATGATTTCTGAATTAAGTATAGGTTACTTCAACCTCTCGTTTTTTACTAATAGGAAAAATGTGATCATTATTGGCCTTACGACACACAACCTGCCTATTACGACGATATTCAGGTTACAATTTTAAATGATTCTCAGTATCCCGATTGGACGGTCTCAGAGTTCAAAGTTTGTCGGGTGCGTACTTTATTCACATTAAAAATTTTTTAAAGAATTGGTGAGCATTCTGAAGAGTGAATTGGTTTATATTTATTCAGGGCGAGTCATCACGCATCGTAAAACATTTCCATTTTACAACGTGGCCCGATTTTGGCGTGCCTGATCCGCCACAAACATTGATTAGATTCGTTCGTGCCTTCCGAGAACGAAGTCCGCCGGATCAAAGGCCAATAGTTTGTCACTGCAGGTGAGTAAAAAATAGAATATATTAAAGTTTTTAACCTTATTTTAAGATTTTAGAAGTTGGGCAATCAGTATTTAATATTACACAAAGTTTATAAATCTAATAATATGTACATAATTGACCAGGATTTATTTTATAATGGAGATTTTCTGAATTTTATGCTGATTGTAGGGAGCATTCTACGATCGAACAAAATTTTCTGAAATTGGTTGGACTTCATTTCAAAACTTTGCAATTTGCATAATATAGTTTGAGTATATAGTTAGCTTTAAGTTTATGTGATTAATTAGAATTTCAAGACTTGATTTGAGGAGTGACATGATTTCTTATTGAGATTGACCAATGATTATTTGCCATGGCAGTTTAGGAAGTTGAATTTTTTTTCAATTTTTGTTTGTGAATGGGATTTTACAACTATTTTCTGACACCCCCCCCCCCCCATCCCTTCTCCCTCGTTTGACTTCTTCTTGAAAATTATAACGTATTTGGCAATTTCATTAAAAACTCTCCATTAATTTTAAATTTCAAGTGCTGGTGTGGGGCGATCTGGTACATTTATAGCACTAGATCGAATACTTCAACACATTCAAAAGTATGATTACGTCGACATATTCGGCATCGTATATGAGATGAGAAAAGAAAGAGTATGGATGGTGCAGACTGAAGTAAGAAATTTAAATTATTTTTCTTCAGTGAGTTTCAGGAAAGTTTTGATGTATCTAAATTGGTTTTGTTATTTTAGCAACAATATATCTGCATTCATCAGTGTTTACTGTGTGTCTTGGAGGGCAAAGAAAATGATAATCCTCCCAGAGGAGAAATTCATGACAACGAAGGGTTTGAAGGTATGTTAGTCAGGTTATTAAATTTGTTTTCGACGCTTAATGCTTGTATTTATAAGCCCTTGTGATGGTTTTAATTCTTAGGTTTATTAAATTTAAAGCACTTTTTACTTTTCTCGCTCTACTATTTATTGCTATTAAATTGTCACCATTCTTATTATTTTACATATTATTTTATGCTTAGATTATATATTTTCTTATAAATGAAGTTTATTGCATGGCCACTCACAATGCTTTGGATGATTTTTTTTCTGAATCACAATTAGCAAGCAAGCATTTCCTCTGTTCTACATTGGTGCTGGAACTTTTTCACTCATTTTGGTATAAGCTAAGGTGCTGAAAATAGGCTTTAATTAAAGAGTTCATAATAGGTAATTCATTCTCACAATTATTGTGTACATATTTCAGATGATGAAGGCATAGCTGAATCGGGCATGTGACTACAAAATATTATATTTTGAAAATCTCACAGAAATGAGGCAGCTGAATTTTTACAAATTGTTATAGTTTAATGAAAGTAGCTGAAAATTAGAATTTCATTTAAAAGTTATATATATTTTTAGAGCTTTTATACACTATTTATGACATTTTATGACCGTACTTACCCTACACTTAATGCAGGTATACATTAAGAGGTATACATTAAGGCAGGAATTACACGATATAAACACTTAAGCTCATTATTTTTTACAGTCCTATTTGAGCACCTTTTGTGTACCTTTGAGGACCTTTTAGGTACCTTTTGTAAAAATACTGGGGTACAAAATTATGATGTCGTCTGTCTCTACGATGATGACTTTGCAACAAAATATAATTTATTACAGTTACAAAATGGGATTTTAATCCTAAACTTAAATTCTGTTGCAGGATGTAATGAAAGTTTCAGAGAACCCATTTGTATTACTTATTTTTAAGCACAATTTTGTGTAACTTTTATAGCTTGTAGAATATACTTAATTTCGAGGCATTTTTTTATTAAGACAGCAGGTCCTTTTTATAAATTTTGTACATATTTTCTGAACATAGTAGATAATTTTAATACACATTTTTATAGAAATAGAGCTTGCATTGAATGTTATCACAAAATGCTCAAAACGTGTTTTTCACTCCATTGGCAGCACTATGATGTGCAGTGAGATTCAAAAATCTGGAAACCCTGTTGCCCTGTGCTCCATAGAAATTTTTTCACTATAAAGAAAAAAAAAAAAAAATAGAAATAAATAGGCAAATGTATTTACCCCACCCTCAAAATAGTTTCCTATTTTAAATTAGTTTTAGTGAAAAAAAGTGTCTATAGAGCACTTAATGCTCACCTTGATTTATAGCAGGATTGCAAGAATATTGAATCTCGCTATATAATTGCTATTCCAGCTTCATATTAGCTAGTGTTTTATATTGAAATAGTGCATTTTACATGTACAAGTTCATAAACAAATTTAAGTTAAAACATTTCATTTATAACTTCAGTGAGAAGCTTATTGCACATAATAGCCTACTTATAAATGAATTAATTTTTAATCAGATCATATATGTGCATGGTTTTATGCATTAGAAGTACAAATTAATGTTGCATAATATTTACAGATGACTACTTAAATATAGTATTAACGTCATAGTACTTAATTTTATTAATTAAGGCGGATAGTTTTTCGCCCCAAACATTAATTACACTGAGCAACATTTTGAAGCATATTTTTTGCCACTTTCAGAAAGTATGTGCATAGTATACTTGAAATCAGAGCTTTATCTCATTTGTATATTTTGTAAATCTCCCACTCCATTTTAATAATGAATGCAAATTATTGTTAAATGCAACTTAAATACATGTAATCACCGTTAACTACCACTAATATGTTAGGTTAGTTTGTTTACAGAAATGATAAATAATTTTAATAAATGATTACTTTTGAATAAAATTAATTTCAAATATTGCAATTTCTTGGCACTGTTTCATTTGGATTGAACTCTGGTGGCATTTATGGGTAGGTATTTTTACCTTGAAAGTCGGATATTAAAAAGCAAGCCCAGTGTGATAAACGCACATGTTGTAGCACATACTGTACTACAAAATAATTTTCCAGTGGCAGTGGGCTAGCTTTATTTTTATTACAAATTTGGTGCTTTTCACTTTATATTTAGCAATGTGCCTGTGTGGGTCATATTGCCAAAAGTAATTGACTAATAAGGTGTCAGTACTGGGGGGTCCTTCATCACGTTCGCAAAAAATTTGAATATTTGACGAACATTCGCTGATACTTGTTTTTGTATCCGCAAATACCCTTAACGGGTATAGAGGTTACAACTTACAAATACCCGTTCGTCAAATTTTCAAAGATGACGTCAACAATAGGGGTGGATTCCAGTGGCGGATCCAGGAACTTCTTTTTTGGGGGGGGGGGCATTTTATAAAGGGTGGGCGCCAATCCCTAAAACGAAGCAATGCCCAAAAACGACCACCCTGCAGTGCCGCATGAAGAAATCCATTGGGGGAGAGGGGGGCGGAATCCCAACCAAAAATTGTTCCAAAATTACGGTGGCAGGCCAAATTGTAAACTTTTTTGTGACAAATTGACAAAAAATGGCGCCGCAGGCGATTTTTTTTCTCAAAAATACTTAAAATTTCACTGAAAAATCATCAAAATTTGGTTGAATTGAATTCGGTTGAAACATAGACAAAGTTGATTTAACAATTTTAAAATAGTTTCGGATAGAGGGGCGCAATGGTCGCCGGGTGGTGGGCGCCAATTTTGTCCCTTGGGGGGGGGCCATGGCCCCCCCCTTGGATCCGCCACTGGTGGGTTCAGGGCGGTCGGTGCTATGGACTTGGGGGGGGGGCAAAGCTCCTCCAATTGAAATAGTAAATAGGTTCAATTTTCAAGTTTATAAGTAAAATTTCATTAGCGAATCCCCCCCCCCATCCCCCAATTAAAATTTGCACCGACCGCCCATGCCACTGGCCTTTCTCTAAATGTTGACAAAAGTTGACAAATGGGTGGGTGGGTCCTAAAATCGGTATTTTTTGTAAACGTCATTTCTGGACAGACCCTTGGCCATGTTCGTGTCAAAGCAAAGCTTTTAGATTAAACATGGCCTAACCTTACGAGCTTGTATGGAGACAGCTGACTCCTTGTAGATGGCGCTTTAGGATTTGAAATATCACACTATTATAATGTGAGCGCAACAGCATTATGGCGCTTTACAAGAGTCACGCTATTGCTCAAGGTTAGGCAATAATATAGGGTGCTTGTCGTGAATGAGCGTGTCATTCGTGCGGTAGCGGCAGTTCAAAGTGGATTTACTTTTATTTACTCCGACGTATTTTGGATTTATTCGGCTTTTTCATTAGAAATTGAAATAGTGGTGAATTAGGTGCATTTTAAACGCCATGTTAAGCATTCTAAGTAAGGTAAGATAAGTATTATTGATTTAAGAAAATTTAATTGATACGTTTTCTAACATTTCCACTAAATTCCATACCACATTCCACAAATAACTTAGGCCTTTTTACATTTTGTTAATAACAACAGTTGCAATAGCCTGAGGTTTATAATTATAATATAATAATAGGTTTGTAATTATTGAACCAGCCGCTAGCCAAATCGCCAAATCAAATAATTATGTGAAATCTGACTAGGATCTGGTCAAGGATATAAGTCTTATCAGTAATGGAGAATTTCTGATTTCTGGCATGTCAAGCCTTAAACTAAGGTCAAGCCAAGCTCCCGCTCTATTCCCCCCATTCCCACCAGAAAGATTTTTTAGTATGTACCATAGCTGTATATTCAGGACTATGACTAACAATAAAGTTTGCCATTAGAGTTTGGATAGAAGGTGTTAAATTCTAGGTACAAAGTAACACTACATTGATCATTTGTAAACTTAGCAAAAAAAAAAAGGGCAAATAGGCCTTGGACCTATGGGAAATGACTTTGGAATCATAACAAATGACTATAGTTCTGTAAAAACGTTCACACACATGGAATTGGGGATGATCAAATTAAGTGGATGATAGACTTTTTGTACCACAATTTTTTGACAAATTCAACTCCTTAATTCTATCCAAGTTCCATTGGTAATTAAACTATTGCTAATTATAGTTCTGCATGAAGATGATCGCAGATATGGAAAGTAACCCAAACTGTTGGACGTTAATTAAAACAATTAATTTCAAGGACTATGCCCATACACATAAATGTTGTCTTTAAAAGTTTTTAGAAATCTTAGACCTATATATAAATGGAAGCCAAGTATAAGAGAGAGGGAAAAATATTGAAACTCATTAAAATTCTTTGTTACTTTCCTTTACCTCCTTTAAAATATATTTTCATTGTAGACAAAATGTGTTGGGTTATTTAATGTTTAGACGTACCTAATTAATACTTAAAACAGAGATTATTAAAGTCAAGATTTTTTTTACACGTTTGCAAATTTTACTAATAGCCTACATGTACATGTCTAATACATGTCGTCTAAAAGATTTTCATCCCAAAATGGGGCTCAAAGCACGTGCCAATTAAATTTGGTTTCCATTTTGTAACGAAAATTTCTTCACGGCAGTGCATCTTTAATATGGAGTTGCTTGCTAGTTACAAATAATGTTCAATATCCATAGAAAATGTCATATTTATCCTAAAATCTGGGCCAGTGACTACCTAGGGGCCTATATAAAATAACCATTGTTAGTGTGAGAGCTAGAAAGAGTATTCACACATAGGCCTATCAAATTAATAAAATACAGAAAACCAGCTTTCTTGTGGTATTTTTAATAGTAAATTATGCAACAATCAATACGTACAGTACCAGGTACCAGTAAGCACCGCAGTGTAAAGACAGTAGGTTCTAGCAATTTGATCAGCATATTTTAAAAAGCCCATTAATAAGCAGTGCCATAGTCAATATCCCATGATGAATCAACGTTGCAAAATTTGTTCCATATATACAAGTGATGCAACAAACATTTCAGAACAAAATGATTAGATTGCCCTTGCGGTAGTTTAAAATTACAAAATACAAAAAAAATTGACAAAAATGCCATTAAATAGACTGGAATGCATGATAGGCATAAACGGCAAACGTTTAAGTAGCTTAGGTATCACATTTATTAAAAAATCTTCTCAATCATTATTGACCAAATGTTTTGTGCTCGAATCACGACGATTGCTCGTTGCTGTCGACTGGCTTGACTGCTTGTCTCTTTATAAAAATCAAGAAAAAAGAAGGTTGTGTACTTCCTGAATTTGTAAAAATTAAATGTCATGCCAGCAGGCTTATCCACAATAGGCCTACCTTTAAGGATTCTTCAATTTCCTGACAATATTGTAGTCCTGAACAATAATACAGCATAAGTATTGCCAAGGCTTGAATTTTTTCATCCGATTTAGCAATTAAAAGTGATATTCTGGTCTTCTGATTATGATCACTTGTATGCCGTTCTTCCTGAGCTAGTTGATTCCTGTTTTCTGTCTCCAGGTCGATTTCCACTTGAAGTTTGCTAACCTGGACAAAATAATAGAAAATATTGCATAGATTTAGCCTATAGGGGCCTATGTGCACATACATGCACATGTGCTGTGGGGGACAAACAAGCAAAATGTAGGCTACCATAGAGTTTAGTTTCTCCTTTCTGTCATTCAACGAATAGTTGGAAAACAGTTCTCGTCCTTTCTCCTTTGCCACCGAAACTAACATTTCATCATTGGAGTACTGTAACAAACGCTGTACAGTAGTTTCCACATCTTCTTCTGGTTCAGAATCATGACCCGTTTGAAACAAATTGCCCTGTAGAGACGTCTGCAAACAAAATTTTAACATTTAGTTTTTCCTTTGGTTTTCTATGGAGGCATCGGTTATGTCAGGACTTGAAAACTAGTTTAAGGACCTTTCTGCTAACGGCCGGAGAAGCTTGCGGAGAAGGAGGCAAGCTCTTGGATTGAAAGGGTAAACTCTGTTGAGACGGTATGGCAAGGTTGTGAGCTGAACCTGTCCTCGTTAGTGCCGACGGACCTTCGGTTTGACAGTTGGAGTTATTATGTGTAGCCGCTGCTGCTAGGTTAGATAACAAGGACCGAAGACGGCGCTGAGTCTGTCGTACAAATTGAATATATATTCCATACTTGGCATCTAGTTGCTCAGTTTGAGAAAGTATATTTGCTAAAAAGAATTTCCATTTGGCTAACCTGAGGTGATTCGAGCAACGATGACGAGGATGATCCCGCATTCTCGTCCGTTTGAAATTTAGAATCGGTGCATGTAGGGCTTTCAGTAGCAGCATCTAAAGAGCAACGGGGAATTCAAGATTCAGTTTCTTTACTATAAAAATGTTCGTTGGATAATTGTAGTGGTAGGCCTGTTGCAAACCTGTGGTTATTATTTCTGGCTGTTGAATTGGATTTACAGATGATTTTAACAAAGTCCCATCCCTTAAAATGTATAAATATCGTTCATATAGACTTGTGCCTTTATGATCTCAACTATAAAAAAAAATATTTGTATTCAAGTTTTTCCTACCTTGTGCAAATTGTTGCTGCTTGACACTTCGCCACACATTTTTTGTGGCATACAGCAGCGCATAATCTGCATTGGAATGCCATCTTTAGCCATACCTGTTGATTAGTATCATGGATTAATTTGGATAGAATATGTAAACATTATGCTAATTGGGTAAAGAAATACACATCCTGACCTACAGGGTGTATCAAAAGTCCTTTCTCAAATGGGAATACTAAACATTAACTCAAACTGTGCATTCCCCTGAATAAATTTTTGTTCCAGGATCATGGGATCATTGCGTGTAGATGCTATATTTAAACAAACCAAATATAATTGGCGCGTATATTGATTTCTAAAATTTCATCTGGGGAATGCATCTGACTGCAATACAGAGAACAGAAAGTCAGTATATAAAAATTTAATGTATTTTCAATGTGCTGTTGTTTAAATTCTGCTAGTTGGCATGCAATGCTATCGTGCATTGAATGTCAACCTTATAGGGCCTCCTGTCAACTACATATTCCTGAAATAGTGTTGAATGGGATAACTGCTTGAACGACAACATTTTATTAATCACTGTGCACATCGTTACCAAAAAGAATTTTTCATTAGAAAAGTGATCTTTTTATACACCCTGTACATGCCCCAGCAGAATCATATTTAACTATTAGTACCTTTTTAGTGCAGAATTTGCAGAAGACTGTATTATGAAATTGAGTCATGATAAAGTCATGTTCCAATGTTGTTTTACTTCTGCAACAAAATAATGGACCATAATAACGACTCCATTTTGTTTTTTATTTATAAGGAGAAACTTTGGTTGTTATTATTATTAAATATAAAATAATATAATTAAAAAAATAATAATATCATTTTCTGTTGCTAAATAAATCATAAAAAGCAGAAAATTAAAAAAGAACAACTAGAAGGTCATTCATAAATATTATTAAAAGTGGCAAACATGCATTGAGGAACAAGTCTTCGTAAAGTGATAACTCTTGAGAATTCTTATGAGAAGTTATATTAGAAGCCTTATAATAGACAATGACCATGAAAAATTTCCAGAATGATTCATTAGACTTTTTATTTTAAAAAATAATTTCAAATTTTAAAAAATGATTTGAGAAATGGTCTAATTCTGGTTAAAAAAATAGTCTTAAGTGAGAAAATTGCATGCCTATTCTGGATAATTATCCCAGGTCAATGATAATTTGCCTTTTTATATGAAAACCATTTGGTACCGGTAGATTAATTTATAAATTTTCTGGGCAGTATTCAAATGAATATAACTTTATTTATAAAATAAATAATTGTAGGCCTATCGATATTGTCTATTAGCATACCACAATTTGAATATAAGTCAAGACATTTATTTCATCCATGCGGGCAGGTAAAATTAATACCAGATATTTTAGAAATCACTCCATAATTCAAGTTTAATTTATTTTTTAATGAAAGCAAACATGCGATATTTAGTTTTATAATTGAAAAAAAACTCATTCCATCAATTGAATAAATTAAAACTTCCATCCACTCACTCATCTTCGTTCACTGTGGTTTCGGCTAATATTGAAAATCCTTCTTCGTCTGATTCTGCGCCTGAATCTTTAGTAGAGGAATGCTTTTGTTGTCTCGAGCGCTTGAGGACTGGCTGTGGCTGGTACACAAAAGCCAGGTTAATGTCTCCATAGCACAAGGTTTCATCGAATCCTGGATGGCTGGAAAGTTTGTGATTTCGGCTGAAATACAAAAGTTTAAGAACATTGGCCCATACCTTGAGCAGGCCTACATAATGCTAAAATATAGACTATGCTTGGTTAATGCGATTCTACCTGGCTACAGCCTTTGGTTCTGGAGGGGAAAGTTGAAATGATCGCTGATGTATTCCTTTTGAATTTGAGGCACATTCCATAGCAATATCCAATAACAAAATACTAACCTGTTGCATGTCATCAAATAAAGGTAAATTTAAGAAAAAATTATCAGGGAAATTGATTAGTTTACAGGGTTCCCACAATCTAAGAAAACCTGGAATATCAGGGGATTTAAATGTTTAAATGTCAGGAAAACTCGAGGAAAGTTGATAGTATGCCACTTAGTTGTTTTGTGCAGGCATTCAGATGACAGAACATTACATGTACATAGTCAATTTGTGGTCATAGGCAATCAGCCAAATTCAAGAAGGAGTGAAAAGAAGTCCATTTCAGAAGCACGCTCAATGCCACAGGGAAAGGCAGTGATTAAAATCATTAGCACTTCTCTTTTTAAGTTTAAATTTCATCATGGAAACGGTTAGTTTGATCAAGGAATGAGCTGGAAAGTCAGGGAGCTTTGTCGTCAAATAGTTATGGGAACCCTGATTTGAATTATGTAGCATACATGTCCTAGCAAAATATCCTTTTCTGGACGGAGATTTTTTTCCTGCTTCTCCATCTTATTTTCTAAGTTCTGGCACCAAACGCAGACGTTCAAGAACTGCTGATGCTCTTCCACTTCAAAACTCAATGTTTCATTCCAAGATGGGGCCTTTTTGTTGAAAATAAAATAATTTGTCACTTAACATTCATAAGTGCAAGTGCATTGGATACCATCATAATTGTTTAAGACTTTCGCTCACTTCAACAAATTTTACGGGGGATGTTCTTTTCAGAATGACATTCCCATTGGGTCCATCCACCTCCACGGTCTTTGGCATTCCAATTCCCGAAGATGGCCGCCTCTCTTCATGCAAAATTAATTAAAATAATAAAGTCGTTATCTTCGAATGCAAGCTTGGTCTATCATGATTACTGCTACCTTCACTTTTTTTGGCGAAATGTGAAGGAGAGTCTGCAGGACTTTTTCCTTTTCTAATATTACTTTGTGGGACAGTTGGTTTCTGAGGCTGTTTTTTGATTGGCGAAGCCTGTGGAACGGGCGATTTCATCCCTGGGGAAGCCTTTCCTCCACTGTCGGTACTGTCATCCCCATCGTCCTCTGCAACGCCATGAGACCCGCATGTTGAATCGTCATCCTTAAAAATTCGTGGATTCACAGTTCAAACTTATCATTGCTATCATAATTACTTGTTTGCAGTCGTTTAGGTGTAAAATAAGTTTAATACGATTGTACATTTTGCAAAGATTTTAAAATGTTTTTTTAAAGATAGCCCTTTTCCCAACAACCACACAAGGAAACCTTACCGAAACCCTTACCCGAGAAAGCGATTCTTGAGAAGGATAGTATTTTAGAGGAGATCTATGCTCCACGCGCACAGTAAGCTTCTCGGCTGTTTGTTTGAATAGCCTAGTAGCCTGACCAGTGGACGTAACTTTCGTGCCATTGACCACAACTAGTATGTCCCCATGTTGGATATCGACAAGGCTGGCAGGAGAATTTGGAGTTACTGTTTCCACTACCACACAGTTTTCATATCGGTCTAAAATAAATTCCTAACAAGTAGGAATAGCATAGGGGTCAAATGGGAAGTAGCCGCCAGCTTGCCATAAATTGAGAAGTGAGAGCATTAATTTACAAATAGATAAATTGCATGCTTTTATTCATGCAAAGTTCAGCGCATGCTGCAGCAAAGAAAATATCAAACTGCTATTTGCTAAAAGCGCCCAAAATAAGTGTTTAATAGGCAAAAATGCAAAGGTAGAAGCTTAATTGGTTACGAAATTAAATAATTATCACTAACACATGCTTCGGACTTATGTGAGTGGCACCATCATTTAATTAAATGAGCATATGCCTACAGGTGTAAATCTTACAAGTAAATCAGAATGGTATTACAAGACAAGGGTTTGGAAAGCTAAATAAGATAACTGAAAAATTTGCTAGTGTAATTTGTTAATGTAAATAAAAAAGTTGTTTTAACACTACATCTATAAGAATGATACCTACCTGAGTAAAGGTGATGCCAACAGGCTGGCCGGGTTGGCGAACAATGTCCAA
Organism: Proteroiulus fuscus; assembly: GCA_034700285.1. Lineage (NCBI taxonomy): Eukaryota > Metazoa > Arthropoda > Diplopoda > Julida > Blaniulidae > Proteroiulus > Proteroiulus fuscus. Next base: position 23,031 of record JAQIXP010000038.1, on the reverse strand, counting down.
GTCACGAGTTACCCAGCTAGTATTGCATGATAGCACCAACTCCACCCAAGCACTGCTGTCTGAAAAAAAGACACATCCTTAGTTGGAGTAGCTTTTCTCACTTTTGAGGTGCCCGAGCGATATTTACCTACGGCAAGAGTGCAGTAAACAAGGGAGCCAGCGGATGCCGTACTTTTGAAAAGACGAGTACAGTCGACCACAGTGACGTCAATAAGGCCCTCAGTTAACTTGTTACCGAAAAGGTGAACGTTCCTCTGGTCTGGCAAGTCTTCTGGTTTGCTAAAGAATGGCTTGTATCTGATTTTATAATTTGGGAGTGTGTGCTTCTTACGTACAGAACGCCTTATCTAGTGGGTGAAAGGGCTGAAAAATTAGACTACTCGGCAAATGCACCAACAATTTTATACTGTTCTGAAGGGCACGTGCCTGGTTAATTATTAATGAGGTGACTTGTGGCAATGGACGACCTTGGAAATGTGACTCAACTTGAAAGTCCATCACGGGTTCCTCACAGAAGGAGAAAGACCAGTGGGTGTAGGGTTGTCGCGTAAACTGTAACCTCACTTGCCCTTGCAGTCTGATGACTTTCACGGACAAAAATGCCGTTCTTCCCAACACCATATCGGCAGTGACTGCCAATTGGAAACCTCCCATATAATCGAGATCAAGGAGGATGTCCAATTCCTGTACACACATACAGGTTATGTAGCACAATTGTTTAGAAAAATAATAACCCTACTAACTTTAAAACTACCTCAATATGCCCAGATTCATGTAGCTGTGCATTTTTTAGCGAAATGGACTTTATGACTGGAAAATGTTCCCCCAAAATTAGATCTTGTATCTGTGGAATAATTGACTCGTTAATAGTTATTTGAAATAGTGCAAGGTTTTTGATGATTTTTTGTCTAACATTTTCCAGAGCTTAGGCTATACCATGACTTGTTCCAGCAGCTTCCCTGTAGTTGTCCTTTGTAATAGTTCTTCAAATTCTATGCTCAGTTTTTTCATGAACCATCTGTTAATTGTTAGCCCATTATATTTATTTCAAAACTGACTTAAGACAAATGAAATATTTAACTATTTTATAAGCATTCTGATAGTAGGCCTAATAAATTCTCTCGATCACCTTTTCATTCGGACAGTGTCTCTCAATTCTTTGAAAAGAAATTGTAGGATGAGATTCAGGGAAATGCATGACTCCTTCTTCTTTGCATCTGCCAGACTTACATCTAACAGTTTCAGAAGTTCCTGCAATTTGAATTGTATGGGTTTCACTGTCAAGTGTGTATGTGCCTTAAGTATCTAAAATCAACTGGTCGATATGTGTAGCGTTTTACCTCGGGAAGCTGAGCATTGGGCTGTATAAAATCATAATTGGTTGCGTTGAGATTTTCGTAGGGTTGTGATAGGAAATACTTGTAGAATAGGCACCATTGTACGACCAAAGTCAGAAAAACACCGAGGATTAAGCCCACTAGCAGTATCAATAGGAACCATATCATTGTAGCTAAGAGAGCCTGCTTAGAGTGTAGCCCTATTCCATGAGCTTCACAGTAGGCCTAGGCATGAATTGCTGTATTGTAGCATGCTACTCCATCACTGTTTTAGGAATTATCATGTCATCATAGTAGTATGTATCTGGGGGAAAAAATAAAACCCAGCGCAAATGAACTTTTATTTGTTTTACTAATTAAATACCCAGTATAAGCTTGGCATACAGATTGCGGGTAATGAGAATAAAAAATATTCGGAAATAAAAGAATTGGGGTGTGTTAATTGTCTTATTTCAAAAAATCAAAATTTTGTACAATCTGGTCACTCAAAACTAAAAAATGTCAAGTAAATATACTTCTTTTTTAAATAGCATTTTGATAAATATGAACCGTAAATCTCAACTGCTGTTGAAAAAAAAGAGTTGAAAGGCATGCAGGGCTACCTAAAAAAAGTGACAAAATAGAAGCTTTGCATATAACAAAGTGTCCCATTCCCAAACCCAAGAGAAATTCTAAAATATTATTTGCCAATGGCAGGAAATTAATTGGGGGAATATACAAGGTTCACATAATAACTAATTCGGGTGAAATTAGAGAGTAGCAAATTTGACATTTTCATCAAAAATTAAATCATATAACGTCTATGTCTATAGGCCGTACACGGTATTGGAAATATAACCATAGTTAGTAGGCCTATAAATAAAGTAGCCTACCAATTTATAGATGCATGTAGTACATTATACAAGATTATAGGAATTTTATAAATGCAAACTTTTTAACACGCGCCTGTGTAAGCCCATGAAATATTGTATCTATGTTTTATAAATTCTTCAGCTTTAATTAATAGGTTAATACATTTTTACTGATTCTAGCAATAGACTATTTTAGCCTACTGATCAAAACCTGTTAGATTCAAAATTTCCAAAAATGCTAAATAATTATGTAAAATTGTTGCTATTGCACGTGCTAATTTGCTTCTGAAGTTTTCCATTTCTTTTTCATCCAAGTTTTCCATCCATAAATATGTATAAATATTTATAGTAGGGATAATTCAAACATGAAATAAAAAAAATATACTGTATTTTAAATGATTATATGGGTGATGTGCATCGTATTATAACATTTGAATTATTATGATTTGGAAAGATATCAAAAGATCAGTATGGTTAAAGGACCATTGAGAGATCAGCAAGACAACCCTTTCCAGCGCTGATGCTTGACAGGTGTGGTGGGCCAAGCACACCTGCATTGCATATGGCATGCGCCGTCCACTTTTACACGCACTCCCATTCATACACTCACTAATTAGCATTAAATCTTGATATTTACCTTTTTAATATGATTTTTTAATTTATTTTGTCAGATCTATGTACAAGACAGGTTATCATTTAATTTTATAGAACGAATTTTTACCCATAATGCAATATTTCAAAGCAAAAAATTTAATGGCGCCGACCTTGACCAATGTAATTTTCATGAGGGATTATTGAAGAAATTAAATATTTGGTACGTTCTTAGGTCAAATTCATTGCTTCTATGCTGGAAAGTAGTTCTTTAGGTGCTAGATAGTATTATTTAAAACCCGTTTTAGATTAATTTCTGCGACGGGGTACTAGTTGAAATAAAAAAAAAAATGGGTACGAGTATGTGAGCTATTGTTTTTCGTAAGCCTAACCGTATAAAATTGTTAAAAAGTACTTAATAGACTGTCATTATATGGATGTCAATGATTGCTGTCATTATTGGCAGGCATCCATTCCTGATTTGCTGTTATAAACAATATCAAAATTTGAATGAAATGTTGTATGTGGCTTCCACCATACATGACGTTAGAAATCAATTGAAGGGACTAGTTTGGTATTACATTATATTATACGAGGCGTGATTGTGGACTTTCTTTCTTTAAGGTACTTGGAGCCGGTCAGGCAGTCAAGATGGAACAAGGACTTTTGACTGCTGATGTAGAAGAAGAAGAATATGATGCTTTAAACGATGAGACATTTGGTGCCGATCTCTTAGGTAACTTAATGCCAAACTAAGTCTTTGGATGTCTTAATTAGCAAGAATCAACGCTCAAAGTTTAGAAATTTTTTAACCTGATGCAGGCGATGGTGATGCTTGGGAAGAAGACCATGAAAAGTTTGCCGAGTTCAGTGACAAAATTGTCTCCACAAACCAGCTTTCCAACGATTATCTGCGGGACGAAAACTTTCACCATTACACTAATCTGAGTGACCAGTACTACGAAATCGGTGAACGGGATGAAGAGAAAAGTATTGAAAAGTCCATTCGCCAATTGGTTTTGGATGACGATGTGGATGATCCAGCAATCATGAATATCGCACGGTCTCGTCCATTACCGATGGTAAGATAGGGGGCCTATATGTAAAACTCCTCGTGACACTTTTTTAATATTTGCACGTAAATGTGTTGTGTAATGCACTGCACGTGCAAATGAGTATAATGTGTATCCTGCATTTTTATTCAGAAACCTAACCGATGTGCAAATTATTCAATTTCTCCACCTCCCCCTGCAATTGTGGAATCCAATCATGTGGTTGGTGTCTTTCTTTACTTGTTTATTGTCTACAATGTAGTATTCTATGAAAAATGTGCATTGTAAAATTTTTGTTGTCGTTTTTGAGAAATGCATAGTTTTATTTTTTGCTTTTTAAAATTCGGGTTAGGATCAATCTATATGTTTATCTCACTAATGGGAAGAGGTTCAACTAAAAATGACCATGTGAAGGTTAGGTTATGTTTAGAAAAGTATGACGTCACAATACTACAGGAATTCCCCATGTAAGGGAACTGGATATTCAAAATATGCCATAAACTTGCGAAGATGTTTTTTTAATTGCATCAAAAAACAAATCTTATGCCCTGATTTTGTCATGTTTTTACCATTAATCTTATCGACGTTTATTGTAGGCCTATTAATATTCAAAAAAAAATTTTCTTTTACTTTTTTTTTGGATTTATATTTGGGGTGGTTTGCCTTTGTTTACGAGCTTGTATTTTATGGGCAAGGCGAAATTAAATACCCATCTGCAGATGTCATAGTGCTAAGCCACTAAAGCTTGTAGACAGACTGGTTGAAGAAAGCAAAGTGGAAATAATAAAGAGTTAGGGATGCGATCATGGCTGATGTCATGGTACTGCCCCATGAAAACTAGTCCAGGAAATCGACCCTGGAAATTGAACTTGTGATATCCCATATATTAGGTCAGTGGTTAAAGAAACCCTGGTTGATATATTTGAGAGGGAATTCTGAAATTTTGTGTAAAATCTTGTATGGACGCCCCTTGGGGAAACTTAATTGTAGTTATTTCAGGTGCTACTGCTTTTATGCTAATATATTTAATTTGCTTGAGTAAAAATTTTATTTTTTAGGGTTCTCCTTCTACTAACTCTATCTGGAGCACTACTGCAAAATCCGATTATTCTAGCATAACGTCTCCAAACTCAAATCAGTCCATCAACACATTGCTTAATAATTTAAAGGGAATAAAAACATCTGCTGATTTGCTGATGGAGGTAACACATGGGTTTTGGCAGAATTATAAGTAAATTAGCATGTTGGGCCATTTTTATGTCTGATGAATGTTGGGTTTTTTTAATTATAAAGGATCCTTCCATAATCAGTTCATCGAATAATCGGAAAACGTCGCCAAAAGGTCCTTTAAATCCCGCTGCAAGACTCATTCCCAATGTCAAAACTCTGGAAGAGATTGAGCGAGATATGTTGCTTTCGTCGCAAAGGGATAATCCACAAAAGCAGATGGGAGCACAAATGGTGGACGAAGTAGAACGAGAGATTTTATTGAAACCTAGAGTTCGCACCGTTAGCGAAATTGAGCGTGACATTGCCGCCGGTCATACCCAAGGCGTGGATTCTACCGGCCGTACGGTTAGGACACCGCCTGGATTTGTAAATTGCAGAACTGGAGCCTCTCTGGCTTATTTAGGGGTGTGTTAATGTAAACTGGAGCGCGTTTCATTTGAGGATTTTGTCATATCGGCTTTGTTTGTTAATTTTTATTTTTTTGTACTCTTATGTGCAATTAGAATGGAAATGGATTATCGAATATTGCAGCCATAGCGCGGCAGATAGCAACATCGCCATTACCCATTCCAGGACAAAGTAAGATTGCTTGTTTTCTCTTTTTCTCACTACTTACATTTGCGATTTGATTTCCATTGCAATCTTCAGCGTGTGTGAAGTTCCATTTTTTATTATTAAAAACCATTTGATAGAATTCGATGCTCAAAACTGTTATACTGGATATTTATAACTTTCAGAATTGAGTGCCACACCCTCATTACTCGGCCATCTATCTCCATCACCTCCTCTTTTGGTCTCTTCGTCTGTGCCGTCTTCTTCCCTTCGCCCTCAAAGCCCCCCTCCCTTCCCCCACATGCCATCCCATCTCAATAGTGTTCAAGTGCGAATGCAGCTTCACACAACCCGAATGATTCCACCTCAACTAACTGCCTATCAAAGGCATCCCTATATCAGTAAGTGACGAATCTGCATCTTAATGCTAGGAATTTAGTTAAATGATGTTAAAGAATCCCTGCTCATAATGTTGATCATTCCTAATGTACTTCAGTCTTCCATTTTTTTTGCAGTTTTGCTTACTTTATGTTCAACATAGAAGTTTTTTGTACAATTATTCCAAGATTTGATCCCATTTTCCCGCTTTTTCACAGATCAAGTGACACCTGGTCAGCAGCTTTTGGTTGGTCAACTAAGATATCCACCCGTGGTTCGGCCTGGAAGTCCATTGTCGGCTGGCTTGCTGGCTTACCCTCATCCTCCACCTCATTCTCGGTTTCCTATCAATTTTTCGGATCCGAGACAAATGCGAGGATTTCCTCAGCATTCCCATGCTTTGCTGCAGCAACAGCAGGTGACTTAATGGTTGAGATTTTTTTAGAAAGTTACATTTGCAAACAATGAACGAAAGAATTTACTTTACATTTTTAACTCTTGTTAGAACAACCAAATTAGAGCGAGGTTCCAACCCAAGCGAAACAGTTGGAGCGAAGGATCGGGCAATCCCAGTCATTACTTTCAAACCCATTTTAGAAATGCTAATGAAGAATATGAAGATGAATATGCCAACTTGATGAGTCAAAGGGAAAAGGATTGGCTGGTGAAAATACAAATGATGCAGCTGCAGTCCGATAATCCTTACTTGGACGACTATTATTATACGGTATAATTTTTTGGTCCTTAATGATCTAGATATCTATCAATTAGTTACCTTGACTGAGAACTTTTACTCCACCTCTTTTCTGTTTTAAAAAAGAATATCTAGCCTGGCAAATGCTATTTTGTGCCACTAAATACCATCTCTGGCATAAAATATAAGTGCAGATTATTGAGAGTTGCGAGACTAAAAAAAGATTGACATAATTATGTGGGGAGGGAAGTAGGGGGACGTTCAGATATTATGTCATCAAAAAGGGGGGGAGGGGTTTTTGGATATGATGACGGTGTGATGATGGGGGGGAGGGGGGGGGGGGTCTGGACTATGTTGACATCATCAACAAAATGAATTTTGATGAATTCAATTTGAATGTTTTGACACAATTAAGATTAAACATCGAAATATGGCTTAAATTATATATTTAACTCTGCATTTAAAATCATCCTATTTGAATTTGTTACAAAAAATAATAATTTTTTTTTCATACCTTAAATGGTATTAAAGTTCCTAATATGATGACGTAATTATGGGGGGGGAAATTAGTTCTGATGACGGTTTTATGACGGAGGGGGGGGGGAGGGGGTCCAAAAATGTCTAAAATATGATGACATAACATCTGAACGTCCCCTAGACGAAATGGGGAATGTTCATTTAGGGGGAGTAAAAATTTCACACAAATTTGTTAGGCATCATTTGGCGCTTTTAGCAGTAAATGTGGAAACATTTCCCAAAACGTTGTTGACAGGTCTTATAGAATAAACATTATGCCTTGCAAAATAGACATACTCGTTAAAGAAGCGAATTAAAGAAGCCAAAGAAAATGTCAAGAATCGTGAGCCTACTTTGGTTATCCCAGAACGCTCCAAGGCTGAATTGCGATCGTACCAGCCTGGTAATTTTTTTATAACCATTTCATCTGTTCTTGTTCTTATTTGGACTTTACCTTGTTTGCCACTCATTATTTTTTTATTCGACAGCCCATTTTGAAGGGTCTCTGGGAAAATTGCAAGTGATGAGCGTGAACTGCCCGCGCAGGATGATTGACCTCGATTTAGTTCATCCTGACGATGCCGAATCTGAAACTCAGAAAGTTGCCAATAGGGAATTAAAGCGATATCGGCAGCTTCTTCTCGAAATAGAAAAGGTTTAACGAGTTATAGATAAAATTGTAGTAGCTTTGCTGTTTCTTAGGTTAATTATCAAATCTATCATTTTGTTTAGATTTGTTCACACTACCTGGAAATTGACGACCTAGATAAAAAAGCAGCGGCTTTGCCCGAAGAGGCCCGTATTCCCCTATTTGAACGCAAGAGTGATATTGTGATGAAAATATACAATGATTTGGTTCATAAGGGAAGTGAACACTTAATTCAGATAATGTCTGTGCGGAAAGGTAGACATTTGGTGACAAGATCACTACCATTATTTTCTACGGTGAGCTCATTTTATTTGGTATAGTTCTTTGTGGACCATTTGATGTCATTTTAACATTTTTCTTTTCAACTTTAAGGAACAAACCAATTATATTTTAAGTTGCATTTTAAGCAATTTTTCCTTGGTTTTAAAACGAGATCAGCAAGACAAAGTAAGTTCTCTTCAATACTTCGTAGGGTTTAGATTGTTATGCCATTTTAGATCATTTAAGTGTAAATTATACCCATTAAATTTAAAATCAAATATTTGTTGTTTAATATCTCGGAATTGTAAAGAATTGTTCTTAAACCATGTGAGACATATTTAGCAATTTTTTTGCTCCATGGGATATTTACTAATTCCATCTCAAGCAACTTTTGTAATCAAATTGTTTTGAAATATATCAAGAAAATTCAAATCCTAGCGACTTGCTTTAATAATTTATTACTTGCTTTGTGTATTTGCTGCAGGTAATTCGTCAGTTTATAGAAAGCTTTTCTCAGCCGATAGCTACGAATACTCTTGCTCAGACAGTAGAATTGGGATTAAAATTATGCAATCATGGTGAAGAAGGTCCATTAAGAGGGTCTCCTTCTCATCAGAAAAGCCATTATTCAGTTGCTTTGCAAAATATGGTAGCTGTTTCTTTTAACCCATATAAACTTCTAACCCAACGATTTTTTGACCCTGGTGATAACAGTATTCTTGTTTACTTAGGCTGGTGCGACAATAGTATTCAACTTAATAGAGAGGGCCGAGGAGATGTACCGTGACGAAATCACAGTCGACCCCATCTTAAACTCTAAATGGTAAGTGCTTATTTTTATTCACTAATCTGAGTTTTCTGTCTATTTGACATAGGCCCAATGAAAATTCAGAAATGCAAAGAAAACCTTGAGATTAACATTAACTCGCTGTTAATCTTAGGTTTACTTTACATTTCTGAATTTTCATTGCCCCAAATCAGTCACATGATCATAATAACCCAAAGTTAAGACTTAACTGTTGTTGGTACAACTGGCCTTTATTTATTTTTGCACTTATTTGTTTTTGCTTTATCCTATTTATAGGACCCACGTTGTCCTTCATATAGTAGACGTTATATGTGGTTTACCAGAGTCTTCTCTAGTAAAACCAAAAACTGTCCCACCGCAGTTGATGCCTCATTTTCAGCGCTTTCCAATTGAACAGTCGAAATTAGATGTTCTTAAGACGAAGCTAGCACAATTAAATGAGAAAAATGGCGAAGATGGCATCACAAAATAGTTTTGTTTACAAGCCATTCCCTTGGAGGGAATTTTTTCACGATGATTTGCAAAGATGGGATATCATGGTAGGAATTTACTTTTGCTTATGTTATTTTTTTCTGGATATATTTCGTAAAACTTGTTAGATTATGAGTTCTGACAGATGTCAATAATTTATTTCGATGACCGGAAGTGTTGTTTCCCATAGCCGCGATAGTGCAACGGCTGCACTTTTAGTGACAAATTGCAAACAAGAATAGTTTAATTTTTCAGATTGACGTGAAAATTTTTTTCAAAATATTTTCTCTAGTATTCAAAGTAATATTATTTTTAGTTAATCTGTTCTTATTTTTTAATAAGCCAGGTCCCAAATGCATTTTTTTTCCTTATTTTAGATTTTTGGTTTTTAATTCATTTGTAAAAATACTTGATGCTATAATATATTAGCAGTGGATATTTTATTTTTCTATTTCTAAGTATTCTCATTAGGAATATGAGAAAGATACACTTACTTTAATTTTAACATGTGTCAGTTAATAAGCTTTATCATGTCAACTAAACTACCAAGGGTAAAAGTGGTTTTGATTTGTAAATTGCTTGTTATTTTTTATTATCATTGTTTTAGCCATACCCGATGTATTGGTTTTTGTTTAAGCAATATCGCTAGTAAGATACAAATGACTTGTCTATTTACTATATTAAGTTTTAAGCAGCTTGACATTGTATTTAATGTATTGTCTGAAAGCATTGTTTCATTTTTTTTCCTTGCAAAAGATGGCCTTTTGTCAATTTTTTTTTATATTTACTATTAAAATTTTGGCCAAAAAAATATGCTGTCATTAAATGATAGTATATTAAAAAGGACATTGCAAATTTTGTAATGTGCTTTTGAATTTTTTAATGACAGTACATGAAATAGTTTTAAGGAACATTCTTATTCTCTACCCTTAACGTTAAGATTGTGCATAAATAATGTGTTTATAATGGAGCCCAGCTGCCCCTAGGAAATTCAGCATGCACTGAAAAAAAATATAGGAAAAACATAGAGCAAGCAAAAGTTTAAAATATAATTATTCCGGAATATTGTAAAAAAAAAATGTTGATGCTGTATTTCCTTGAGCAGCCAAGCCATTTTAAAGGTTTACTGACAAACAGCAACGTTTTTTATGCACTTTATGCTTCTGCCAAATGCAACTTAAAATGATGTCACAAGTAGCCCAAACAACCAGACTGCAAGTCCATCAAGTACACTCAGGTGCTTAGCTGTCAATTTGCCTTTATCTGGATTTAATCCAGTCATGGTACCATACTTTCTGAGTATTAATACATTGATTTCCAAGGTCATATTTTAATGAGAACAAACAATGTTATTAGTTTATACTTAAGAAAATCAAAAAGCTTTAATTTGATATTTAAAATATGTAAATGAGAGCAATACTCGTGTTCCACAAAAGTGAATTAAATCTTAACAATTTTCGATTTATCAAGGGTTAATGAGTTTTACTGGATATTTTAAGCTAGACTTCAGATCAAGCATACTAGATTAAAGTAATAGTAAATTTCTGAATCTGTTGCTTAAAAATTATTAATCTTGAGCTTTATGCAGTCATGGTTTCATAGGTATTTCTACATAGTTGATGTTTTTACTCTTGAAATTTGTTGCTACTTTCTTTAGTATTTGGAATTATGAAAGTGTCTGCATTCGAAAATTGCAAAGTATTCCTTAATTACTAATTAGTGAAGATAATTTTCTGTGCTATCTACTATGCAATCATTTGTATTTCTCTCTCCAAATAACCAATATTTTGCACTATAATGGGTGGATTGCTCAAGTCTGGAATAGTGATTTAAGCTGGGAATAAACGTTGAAATTAAATGTTATTTTGAAGTTTATTCCCAGCTTAAATCACTATTCCAGACTTGAGCAATCCCCCCAATGTGTCATTTTGTAAGTGCATGTGATTGATGAGTTTGCTCTCATTGTTGCCACTTTTATTTCCTGTTTACATTCTTTCAATAATATGTCATGTCATGTTGTTTTAACTTAATTTTAATTCAAAAAATATTGCCCACTGCTTAAGCGTTGAAGAGGCTCTTCACCTTTATTACTTTATTATTAATGCAAGCATTAAAAATGACTTATTTTAATTTCATAAATATGAATTCAAGTCTATACTAAATTGTTCAGTTAATATGCATAAATTTCCCATTTGAAGTAGTCCCTTTTGTAGCAAAAAATGAGGATTCTTTTAAAGTAGTTTTAATTATCTTTCAAGCAAGTGTGCTTGGGAAGGTGAGTTTAATTTGTCGTACACAAATTTATTGCCATATTATATGGATGAAATTAAGCATTTAGCACATCGGTAAATGTACTCCGAAATTTAGTGGCCTTGGATGGTTTTAGTATCCGAACATTTAAATCGTGCTGATGTGAGACTAAGGTATGTGGTTGAAAATTTTATTTTTTAGGTGTATTTATGAATGTTATTACATTGCTTGTAATAACTTTTGACTTATGCAACTGTTTGTGTAGTAAAAACTTAATGAATTATGAAATTATGTTTTCAGATTGACTTTGATGTCAAATTTTATCCAGGATTCATTTTTAAGGTACTAATTTTGAATATATATGATTTCCTGTTATTTATGTTCACCAAAATTTCAATGCTCTTTTTATTAATTTTTATTTTATTTTAGTTCATTTATCGTCAATACTGTGTTTGCTGAAATCTTTTAAAGTTTGAAAGCAATCTAAATTAAGCTTGCTTAAGAGTAAGTACAAATGAGTTTAATACGTGTGAAATGTTACAAAGATATACCAGGGTAATTTATTACTATTTACAGTCATGTGTTTAAAGTTATTGTTTTTCACAACCGATCAGAAGTTGTCTCGACAAGAAGGCTATAAGAGGCACTTTGTCTGGTGAGTGAGGACTTGCTTTGTAAATATTCTTGAAATGTATCTATTGACTCCAGTGGCATACTTTGAAAGTTTTAATATTTAACATTTTAATTCATTGACAGCTCAATCAAATTAACTTAAATACATTATTTTTTTTCCGTTATATTTTATTATTATAACTAAAGCTACAGTCTACACTGTCCAGAAGAATTTTAAAACTGGGTTAAAAGCATTACATTTGATTTGATGGAATAGTATATGCACTTTCACTGAGCCATATTTTGGAACAAAAAATTCTTCAGGACAATACACCAGCTTTAATTTTAAGATTTGTATGTGCGTGGTTACTGCTTAGAACCTTAAAGCACAAGTAGCGAATATCCAATGTGATAACATGGCTCCTTCATTACTTGTGCTCTAATCGAGCCATCGAACAATTATGGTATTTAAACGTTACATTTAAAAATTGCACATTTAATATATGTTAATTTGATATTTTCTGCGATGGAGATTATATTAAGAAAATATAAGCTGCTGAGCTGCACTTTTATCACAAAATTTGTTCCTAATGTAGGGTATGTACGGTACTGCTATTACATTTGGTTTGCTGAAGTAAGCATGTGTACTGCACCACATTTGGAACAAAAATGTGGTGACGAGAGTAAAAAAAAATATTTTTAATTGACAGCATCTTAGAGCCAAGATAAATTTATTATTCAGAATTCTTTTTGGCGGTTTTTTATTTAATTTCGCAGCATCACTGTAGGTGGCAGCACTAAAAGTTTTTTTTTTTTATATATGTAGGACCTTTATAGGCCTTTACGTGCTCGTGATGTGTCTTTGGTGAGTAAAACTGTTAACTAATTAATATTAATTTATATCAAATTACTAGTTTAGTGCATTTAGTGTTCATTTATGTATAACAGACTAGAAAAAATAGTGTTCTGTATTGGTGTTACGTAAACATAAGTCAAGGATTATTTATGATGTAATCGTGAACGATCATCTTTTTTTTATAACGACTGTACATTCTCAAAGCACGCCTCAGAAAAAAAGAAATCAACCGGTATACCTCTTAATTAAAGTTAATCGGGTCTACAAGGAAGGTTATAAAGCAAATATTTTTTTTCCTGCATTACAAATGTCATAATTCTTTGTGTGATATATCTAACAAGGTTGAATCTTGGATTAATTCTAAATCAATGAATTCTGATTTGCGTAAAAAATACAGCCCATGCAGTAAAATTATTAGGGCAGCCAGCATTCTGGAGATTCAGAATTGGGGGGGGGGGAGAAGTACCTTTACACCCGGGCCCCCTTCCCTCCCATTCACATACTTGTTGGAACCAAGTGTTGGATTCATTGTATTATAGCCTTGTTGATTGAGGGTAAGAAATCCGCGTGGCACTCTGAATTCCTTAGGTTCAATTCCTAAGGTCGGCCACTGCCTCGATCATGCTTTTTGTGGTTTACCATGGTTTCTCCAAGCAAATGCGGGGCAGTTCCACTAAAAGGTGGCCACGGCTGCATTCTTTCCGTTTCCCAGTTTCTGTACAGTAGAGATTCTGATTCACTAATCCGAATTAAATAATGTAAGAATAGTTTGGAGTAGGCCTAGAGAGTGTAAATACATGCTACACATCACACAATTTTTATTACATGGTTACACATGTACGCGAAGAACCATCCCCACCTATATGGGAACAAATCCAACCTTCCTATCTGAAATAGAAACGTTCAAACTTAAGTTTAGTAATAAAAAAAAAAACATTAAAAGAAAAGCCATTTACTTACACATGTATTTTAATATTTTTAAAAATTTTTTATTTAAAATTTTGTTTTATTTTATCTACATGGAATATTGACACTTTTTATACCAGTAGACGATATTCAAGCCAATTAACCCGGTGTCCTGCCTTTAATTTATACATGTACAAGTTGACTAAATTTACGAATTTTTTACATTTGATTTAGTGTAGTATAGTGAAAAGTCTGTACTGAAAGTATATATTTCTCTGGGTTTTCAGAGTGAGTGAAGCTCCAACATTTCATCAAATTTTGCTTGTTGAGTCAACATGTGAAGTTACGGCTGGATTGCGGATAGATCAACCACACCGTTTCTAATTCTAGAAATGTGGTTGCTATCTAGTTCCACCAATTATAGTAAACATGAGAATGAGACTATTGATGTGGCCAAAAAAGGCTGCTTTTACTCGTTCGATGCAGTAGCTTGTGTCAGGTGAATTTGTATTTAATTTAATGTGCATTATAAGCTTATTCATTAAATGTGTACAATAGTAGGCTAATCTTATAAGTATGGTATGTTTCTTCTTTTAGAACAAGTTTGTTAGGAGGATTTGTAGCCATCACTGCCATTTTTTGTTTGATACGAGTAATTAAATTACACATACAGAGGCACCATCAGTTACATCAACTTTTAATTTTTTATTTGGCTACTATCGAATGTACTTTAAGGTACGCTCCAATGGATTTAGCTTTATGTAGTTTTTATGTACCAGGTATTGGCATATGCAAACATTTATTGTATTGTATTCTAGTGCTATTTATTGGACAAGTGGTGGCCATTATCCTCAGGTAGATTTTTCAATATCCTATCTAAAACTATGGCAATTTGTAGTCATTTGCCATTTTTATTGGAATTTGGCTACGAGAATATTACACAAAGAACCTTTAGTAAAACAGTGCGTATTTATCATATTTTATTTTGTGGATCTTTTGTCTCGATTGCTAATAATGTTGTTTTCTTAGGGTCATAGATCCAATTCTTGCCATATATGTCTTATATTTTATGGTAATTGCAATTATGGGAATGACTGAGCCAAAATCAAGTTGGATTGAATGTTTTGGTGAGCCTTGAAACAGAATTTTCTTATGAAATATTTACTTCAAAAGAGGGACTTGCAGTATTTTTTTTATTAACTGGCAGCTTACCCACATTTATACAGGATTATAGAAAATTTATAAGAATATTGCATTATTTACACACAAGTTCAAATATTATTTTTAGAAAATATTTTTACTTTCCTTGGAAGTTAAGTTAAATTGCGGGGTTTTTTATTGTTATTACTTTAGGGTTAATAAATTTTTTTAGGCAAAAATAGTCAGTAATAGTAGAAATAGTTTTTATTCCATGAGATTTGAATATTAATTTGCTGTTCTTATTATTAGAACCGGAATGGCTTTTCTTATCGGTCGTAGAATTGTTATCCGTGCAACTATTTCTGATAGCGGGGATTTACATCACTAAAAAGTTGAATCAAATCAGCTCCGATGAAACTTTTAGAAATTCACAAAAACGTGATCTTTGGAGGTAAGAGCTATCATATATTGTAATTGTATTTTAAATAACTTGAAGAGTTTTTTAAAGAAAAATGTGTTACTGTTTCAGCGTGATTATTGTATACGAGACCTCTGCTATTGTTTGTGTCATTTATGACTT
The DNA here is from genome assembly GCA_034700285.1 of Proteroiulus fuscus. NCBI lineage: Eukaryota > Metazoa > Arthropoda > Diplopoda > Julida > Blaniulidae > Proteroiulus > Proteroiulus fuscus. The sequence continues at coordinate 7,297 of JAQIXP010000038.1, read as the reverse complement.
GTCCATGAAATTACGTAAGCCCTGTTGAAATAGATACTTTTTGTTTGTATTTTCTGCTTATTCCATAAAAATGTTTTGCTTCAATATTTAAAGTTGAAGATGAAGAAGGAGGATGTAGTGGAATTTTTGTAAGTTTATATTTATTTTAAATCCAAAATTGCTTTTTTTTTGGCCTTATTATAAGGAAGATTGGCATTCTTTTTACCAGTCAAATCTGTTTTATCTAATGCTAATTTTATAGCACTTTTCAAGTTTTATTTCATTTTTAAATAATATATTTGATTATTAGTAATTGGAAAAAAATATTAGTATATTATGCAATCTTTGCAGTAAAATAATTCATTTTACTGTATTTCTATTTGTATAATAGGGTCATGACCAAACACTGTATTCCCTCGTGTTTGCCTTATTCATGGTAAGAATACATTAATTTTTTTAACTTTCAAATGACAAAACCATAATGAGTTTAGCTTGTGGACATTTTTCATATGGCAGCTTTGAGGATGTAATTTTCCAAATTTCGAAACTATTAATTCAGATTTTAATAGATTTAGTCTTGTTAATAACGCAGAACAATGTAGCTGTCACCTACTGAAATATATGTAATCATTGCTGAAACTATTTTAGATTAGGCCTAAGTATAAAAAGTATTTAAGAAAAGTTGGGGGAAAGGAAATGGGGCTAAGACACCAGCTCCTGAATTCGATAAAATTATTCAAAGTGATCCCTATTTTTATAATAATTTTATTAATATTTACACTCTTTTTGTTATAATTTATGAATAGACTATCAAGTTTGTCCTTCCTGTATGGGTTATTCTATTCGTTTTTCATCCAACTCCATTACTTGCTGTTGACCATGACTCCATATTTGGCTGGTCATTTGATGGGGTATTAATGACACTTACTTTTCACTGTTCCTTACATTTTTATACTCAAAACTACCTTACAGTGCAAATACATATATACTGCTATTGTATTTTTCTGTGCAGACGGTTTCCACCTCAGTTTTTAGGCCTACTACTGGCCGTGGGTCATCTTGTTGTCGCCATTTGCGCTTTCCAAGTAACACTGATTATGGTGTACAGGGTTCTATTAATAATGGACAAGGCATTGACTCGCAAGGGCAACACAGTGATAAGGAAGATGGTGTTATGGCGAGCACATCTCCAGTTCAAGGTATATGTCAATGTTCACTAGTTATTGTATGTTATTGAGAAGTCTGAATGTGTTTACCTATTCTCCTTGTTTATTGAATCTCTTAAGTTTTTGCTGCATAATGTTGCACTGTGACAATTAAGCTTTTAGTAGACGCAGTGTATAGTTATTCAGTTGTTTTGATTACCACATCATAAACTGCATTTATTGATTATAAGTTTTTTATGAATGGGGAAAATATGTTGATTTAGGAATCGTTCATTAATCATTTGAGAAAAATTTTAAGAATTTCTGACCCGTCAAGTTGTGAAAAATTCCTCGATCAGGCCTCATCCACATTGTGTCCTTACACAGTGGAACACTTTAAAATGACTTTCAATGAATTTTATGAACATGCAAAAGTATATTTTGTCTTAACGCAATTTATTCAATCTCCCAGACCACCAGGTCATCCCATTAGCATGCCATTTACTCATATTTACAGTCAGATATTAAATTTATATAACTTCTAAATAAATTTTGTAGAGAAAGAAATATGTGCCAGCCACTCATCTATCCCTTGGCACCTCTAGTGATTTTTTTATGGAAATACGTGTTTTGCTGCCTGGTTTCCTTTTTTTATTTAGCATTAAGCTGCCACTTTTATGAAAAATCTATGTTTTGTGCGAAATGGATGTGAATCTTAATTAAGATAGCTGACTGTGCAGTTCTAATTGGAGATATTCTATTCGTAGGTTGCCCAACATATGTTACACGCTTGCAACCCCCATTGGCGCCAATCACTGAAGAAGATGGCGTCTCTGGTATTTCAACATCGCTTAGCTCGGATAGATCCAGCGTGCTGGATTCTGGTTTACATGACAATCAACCCTTAATAAAGAAAGGTAACTCTAACATACAAGCTAAGTAATAAACCATAAAAAAATTTGATAATTTTGTTCAAAATCAGTGTTTACATTACATTCCATAACTAATTTTTCTTCTTCTGATGTTACCCCCAAATTTATCAGACTACAAGAGTGGGCAGTGTTGGGTATTTGTTTGAGAAAGTGTAATCATTTTATTTATTACTTTCTGGCATTACATATTTTATGGAGAAGTCTTGGAATCGAGTAATGTAACTTTTGCAAATTATTTTTTTCGTACAAGAGTTAATGTATTAACAAAAGCATTTTGATTTAAGGAATCATTCAAATATATGACGTCACTCAATTTTGGCCGATGTTCTTGTTACCTCCCTCCCATTGTTTGATCTTAGAACTTCATCACTGACTTACTCTCAAAGTCCCTCCACTCCCCACCCATCTAGACCATTCTTATCTATAAAGCACTTGTGGGTATGGATGGACCATTTCGACAGTTACGCAGTCAAACTGCTCACAATCTAAATATCACCATTTAAGGCAATGAATAAATGATTTTTGCTAAAAAAAAATTTTTGGCATGACCCTTCAGGGATTTCTAGAACTAAAAATTTATCTTACTCCCTGCACCCATATATCTAGTTCGACACCAATTTCAGGATGCAGGAGGATCAAAGCGCTAAAATGTTGTTCAGCGCCAAACAACTTTCCCTTCTCAACACCATTGAGCACTGTTCATCTATATCATAGCCACAAGAAGTGTGGAGGGAGGATGTTTTTGTATGAAACCTAAAAATTTACCGCTCCATTCGCCCCCATTGTAACACTGGGCGTTAAACCTCCCCCCCTTCCCCCCATGTGTGACTTCATATATATTTGTGATTTCAAGACTCAAATAAAATAAGCTGTCAAAACTATATACCATTACGAAATTTATAAGATTATCATTTGGCTCATTTTTATTACATTAAATGAGAAAATGCTTTGTTTTCATTTGACCTAAAATACTTTATAATATATTCTAATATCTGTTTCAAAAGTTTTGGAACTCATATAGAATAGAACATAAGCCCTGGTTCAAAAATGTATGAAACAAAGTATAATAGCTTGAAGAAAATGCTATAGTAGTTCAAAGACTGCCATTAAACTTCCATTTTGACGATATTGGCCTAATAACTTGGTCCGTATTTTCAGTCTCTTTAACACAATATTACACCAGTGGGGCATTAGGGTATCACTTTGATGGCAGCTAAATTAAGTCTGTATATTTTATGAAATAATTATCATTATTGATGTTTTAACGTATAGAATATATGTTAGTTGGTTAGTTAATGAGGTTCGTTCAAGAATGTTTTTTTTTTAAGAAATTCCTTTCTTGAGATTTTGGTTTTTGGAACAGCCAATTAGGTGACACTAAAAAAAGATTGACCGGAAATAGTTTTTGGGGGCAATTTGTTTGCATTTTTTTCTTACAAATTGCTTACTACGATTAAATTTTGCTTAAGAGTTTTGGAGGATTCCTATTAGGTCTGAAGAAAATATTTACCATTATGACTTGTTTTGTGTAATTGGTATTCAGTCAGTGAAGGACAAGTTTTTTAATTGCAATTTATTCTGCATACACTATTTTATAAAGAATAAATTACAAGATATTACATGTAGACCTCACACTATACCCAGTCATTTGCCCAGAATGTCTGATATACCATTGCGTTTGAAATTGCTAATGAGATGTAGGTTAAGGATGAATTTTTATGTTCGTTCAATATTAGAAAGTACAAATTAATACTGATGCTGTAACATATTTTAGTATTATAATTTTATTTGAGTTCAAATTATTAACGTCAATAAGGACATCTTAGTTTTGTAATTTATTCGCTTATAAATTTAATTTTAAGGCAGTGGATTTTCCAAGTTGGGAAAATTAGTCTACTTAATACATTAAGGGCCAGTTTCTCCAACAACATTTAAGTCTAATCCTGCTTTATTATGATTATGTGACTGATTTGGGCCAATTAAAATTTAGGAATGTAAAGATAATCTAAGATTAACGTTGATTAAATGTTAACTCTTGTTAACTCCAACAAGAGTTAAAATTTAATTAACGTTAATAATAGATTTTCTTTGCATTCCTGAATTTTCATTGGCTCAAATCAGTCACATGTTTTGTGATAATCCAGGATTACGACTTAAATATTGTTGTAGAAACTAGCCCTTAATACTTAGCAAATTAATTAATTATTTAATTAGAGGACAATTTTGTTAAGTTTTTGCATTTCCAATATATTTTAACGTGTTGTCACCTCTTGTGAATTGACACTGTTGTTCAGCTCCATATTCAATTAATTTCTTATTTATTTTATGGTGTGCTGCTGGTTGCGAGGCAATTTTGTTCCCTGTTCATAAAATTGTTTCAGTGCAGTGCAAATTTCATTGACCCAATCTATTCGATTGGTGTTATAAATTAATTTACTAGTCTGATTTCAGTATGTACGTATGTGTAGGCGAGAATTGCTTTGTGATTAGGAATTATATATTTAAATGAAGGAAAGTTGTTCCAAGTGGTGAATATGTCCTTAGAAAGTAAACATTGTATTTTAGATTTTATGTCAGCATATGCACTTATTATTTGCCACGTGTTTAAAGCAAATTTTTCACAGTTTAAACTGTTTTGGAATATTAGTAGTGCCCTCTTCAGACAAATGAAGTTACTAAATTTAAGGGACAGGTTTGAATTAAATTCATCAAGTTCTGAAATTTCAAATTCACGTTTACCCAATGGCTGAGGCCTCCTCCTGTGTTGTAATTGTGTTTGTCAGAAGGGGGCACTGTTTGTATGCTCACGTTATAGTCAGTTACACTATAGTTATGTCAATGTATAAGGCGTACTGTATTGCAGAAACAGTAAATCGTGTGCATCATTTTGATGAGTAACTTTTAGTGACTGAAAAACTGGTTACTTTTTTTCAAAATTGCATTGATTCAATTGATTTGTGACTATATATTTCATGCAGTTACCTGTCTATCTTAAACATCATGATTAGAGTTGTTTAGAATAACTTGGAATTGTAATACATGTGACAAGGGCGGATACAGGTGGGGGGGCAAAGGGGCAATCGACCCCCCTTCCTTAGCCAGCAAAAATGGCCGCCCGGTATCCAGAGAAAATTGCCATCCCCGAAGCTGTAACATGTGATTGCCCCTCTCCCCCCCCCTTCCCTTAGCAAAATCCTGTATCCACCCCTGATTGTCATCATAATTGCATCACATGCAAATTGATACTCATCATTTCACATGACAGTCACATGTATATAAGCCATCAATTAGTGTAACTTTAATAACAGATTACAGTGAACTGATTGAAGTAATAAATTTGATATTTCGTATAATTTACAGACTGCTTTGTGATGATTTGACCTATTATTCGCCAACATTTATGTGAGCTGTCAGGAAAAAAATCGGGTAAGTGTTACAACATTGATTGATATAATTTTTTAGACGTAAAAAATGATGAAATATTTTTGTTTTTAATTACATTTATTGATTTTTTTCTCGATATAATCAATTCTGAATTGCAAAGTACATTTAAAAAATGAACTTGGGGCACAGTATAAAATGCTTAAAATTTATTGGATAAATGATTCAGCTAATTTCACAAATTCAATTAAGTGTTTCACAGAATTTAGCAATTATAAGTTATGGTGACCAATTATTGCAATCTTTTTTGTTGGCTTTCAGCCTTTAGCAAGGTTGTTTTCTAGTAAATAGTCATGTGAACCTATGCATGCTATACAATAGCCTCCCTATGACGTCAGCTATGGCGCTCTAGCTAATGACAACAACAATAATAACTTTTTCCTAGGAAAATAATTATTTTCCTAATTTATTTTTACTAATGAACAATGTTAAAAATGTAAATAACTAAATGGCTGCCAAACTGCTTGGGGGCGGGGGTGGGAAATGATATCCATGTTCTGTGAATTTAATGTCCCTCCCAATAATCTTTGGTTTTTCAATTTTACATTAATATCAAAACATTCCCCAGTATGTTTATTTACTGTATATTATAATTATGCATGCTGATTTCATTAGAATCTGACTCTGAGTCATTGGTGACTAAAGTGCACTGAGAAGTTAATTTTAGTCAACGGAAATTCTCATGAGTCTGGCCCTTCGCCAGATTTTATTAAAACTAACAATAGAAATGCTTTGATTAATTCATAATTTATGCAAATGGATTTTATTTCAAAATACAGCTTCCAGTCTTTTAATAGGAAAAATTTAAGTTACAATTTTCCTCCTTTTTAATTATTGAAGGTATTTAATTAAAAATTCTTTTCCCTAATTTGGAAATGAGAAAAAGCTTTAATGCCTCTAATATAGTCTTATTGAATTGGAATTTGTAATAAAGGAATTTATAATGGGAGGGACAGGGGCAAAGAAAATTCATTACATAATATTTTGCTAGAGGAAAGGGGTCAAAAACTCAAGATTTTTTTAATGTAAACCATAGCATAGAATATGCATGCAGTAGATGGAATTATAAAAAAATTGGGTGATAAAAGGTAAGAAAAAAAATCAATATCAAACAGGTACAAGTTGTGAAAGTATTTTACAGTTTGTTATACTGTAGCAGCTAATTTATGGTCAAACATGTAAACTGAATTCATCAAATATTGTTTTCGTTGTAAATTTGTAATGTGAAAAATGGACAAAATTGAACTGATTTCACATTATTTTAGGAATTTAACTCATTTAAAAAAATAATTATAGTAATATAAAAAGCTTGGGCAGCTTAAATAGAATTTTGTAGTGTAAAATCGTAAGAGAAGATTAAAAATAACTTACTGTAGCATATAATGAGTGGATTGCTGAAGTCTGGAGTAGTGATTTAAGCTGGGAATAAACTTAACTGATCCAGACTTGAGCAATCCACCCTTAACATCTTTAAAAATATTATTTAAAAAAGGAAGCAAAGAATTTTGTTTTTCTGGCATATTTTGTTAAAAATGTTGTATATATTAATAATTGAAAATTTTCATCTAAATTTTTGCAGGATAACACACAAATAATTTAGAAATAATAGTGTAAATCAGTTGGGACATTGATCTGCCCATTGTATACCTGCATTAAACACATTTCAGAAAGAATTTTTGATAGAATACTATTTGGGTCATCAAGTCTTAAAAAATGTACTGCATCTTAAGGGGGCTGTCCACACTTTTAAAAAATGCATGCTCCTATGGGAATCTCCATGTTAACTAACGGTACATATTA
>JAQIXP010000037.1:0-44596 GCA_034700285.1 Proteroiulus fuscus | reverse complement strand
TTTGCGAGGCCTTTTCTCTTTTATTAGTTGATTCTTGATGTAACAAAGCCAGGCGAATTCGTTCAAACCCACAAGTATCTTGTGGTAATCGTGTGTAAACCCACTAAAATGCATTAGGCCTTGCACTCGTTCATTTTAGAATGCGCCACATTTCATGAATTTTTTTCATACTAGGTGGCGCATTGTAGCAAAAACGCTAGCGCCCCTAGCTAAGTCTTGTTCTCTATAGAACAGGAGGCTTAATGCTTGTGGTGCAATTTGACGCATTATATATAGTTTAGCAGATTCAATTGTAGAAATGGATAATTTTTGCAAAATAAAGAGGAAACCTATATATAATATATATATATAGCAACAAATATTAAAGGCAGCTCGACTCAATTTAGAGCTGTTTGAATAAAAAAGTCTGAATAAGCTTTAACTTAAGTTCAATTTAAACTCACATCATTAAAAGTCAAGGAATGCCCAGATAGTTAGGGAAAGGGAATTCTATTAATCAATATTATTATAGGGTAATCAATAAAGTCAGGGCTATAGTAAAGGAAGTTTAATAAATCCATTTATTAATTTATAAATAGTATGCTCGTGATATAATATAACCTATAACCTAGTGCAGATCTGATTTTTCAATTTAATGGCCGGATTTGAGGGTTAAAGTTAAAATCCCACTTTGCAACATTAAAATGGTACACATGACTGTGACAATAATATAATTGCAGCAAAGCTTTCATATTGAAGAAATTACGTTTGCAAAATGCATATTAAACGCCATTTTTCCATAGCTTTCAGTAAACAATGCCATTTGGTGGCGCCCTCTAGGACGTGTATGTCTGTGGAGCTGATGCCTTTTGCCCAGTAGAAGGCGCTACACGGTGTCAGTGAAATGGCGCCCATTTTGGCTTTGTAATTTCATCCAAATTCACGTATTCTGGACATTTTATCTATAATGATCGGTATAGGCTCAGAATTTTCACTTTTCATGCTCTCTGTATATGATCAACTTGTTTCAAAGTGGGACTGTCCCTTTAAAGAGTTGAGACGATATTTCTAAGCTAACAGCAAATTTATTTTAGTATATTACAGACAGACTTTGTAATCATGCAGGTTGCTATACTTAAAATTGTATGTTATTGGGGTATATGGGCCTACATTTTCTTTTCCTTTTGTGAACGGTCAATATATTGATTGCCAACATTGGCTTTCGTATACGGTCAACACCACAACAATAACACGTTGCAATCATACAAAAACAGCAGAAAAACGTAGACACTGTTGTACAAATATATATATAATTTTGTGCTCCATTGGACAGAATATATAGATGACCAACGAGCGTGAGGTCGCTTAAAGACAGCTCAATCGACTGTTTATCATTGCAATAATATGACCATTATGGAATGTTATCGATGAATTGAAAGTGGAGAAGCCATTTCTAATTTACGTTCCAGTCGGGGGTCGCCATTTGGTTTTTGCATTTATTGAGTTGCAGCATCGTTAATTTTTATAAGGATTTCAGGCTTCAATCAATTCTTCTCACAGTGAAGTTTTCCCACCATGCATTTCAAAAAAAATGTGTCAGTGCCAGTGAAAAAGTATAATTCATCTGATAAAGTTGCATTCAATCATTCATTAACATTTGAATAATTCAAATGAGGAAAACGGTATGGCGAACCCCGACTTGGAGAATACATTCCAAGCAGTATATTACGAGCATAAATTTCGAATAAAATTATAGGCCTACATTTTGTTTTACTGGTGCTTGTTTGCAAAACATCATTAACGCGTGTGAAGAAAGTAAATACATTATAATGTAAATGGTATATTTAATGCTAGTAAATATATCCAGATAATGCATGCAAACATTAATTAGCAGAAATTTATTAGGGTCAATAAGGTAGCTGAATTATTGTATGTATACGTATATATTTACGTGATGTCATGCATGGTATAGAACAAGTGGGTTGTGTGCACACGCATATTTTTGAGACTGCATTTTTGCCAATGTAAACATGCCAGAAATGCTTTATACTGGTTAAGTTGTTTACGAAGGAACCGGTTTATACGTTGTTATTTTGCGTTTGTGTTCTCATCTCAACCTAAGTTTAAAGTGGTATTGAGCAAATGATGACAATGATGAATTGCATGCCTGCCATCAGAATTTACTAAATAAAAAAAAAAGGTGAAGTCAGGTACAAAACCCATGCAGGGTGTCATCTCCACCCCTATCATTTTTGCACATCAAATGTTGAAGAGGATTTTGAGACGACATTTTAATGAGAATTTTTACTAGTATTATGCGTGTATTTATAGTCAATTTTGCAAATTAGAAATTTCATTATGAAAACTTCGTATGATTTATAGATTATTGGAAATTGAAAATACAAAAATGGGTCTACCCTGCTCGAAAAAGGAGGGAAATGCATGGAAAGTAATATCCATCATTGTTCTTATAGAACCAGTAGTTACTCCTGCATAGCGAACGCTTAAAGGGAAAGTCCCACTTTGTAACACGTGATAGTTAAGTTGTTCACACTTACTAGCTATGCCTGTGACAGTAATAATTTCAGCAGTTTCCATTTTGAAGAAATTACGACGTTTGCCAAATACATGTTAGGCTCCATTTTCCCACAGATTTCAGCAGACACGGGCAGTTGGTGGCGCCCTCTAGGACATGCACGTCTACGTGTTTCATGAGAGCTGATGCCTTTTATCCAGTAGAGGGCGCTATATACTGTCGGTAAACTGGTGTCTATTTGAGCTTCCTATTTTCATCCAAATCCATTTATTCAGGGCATTTTATTTAATGATTGGTATGGACTCAAACCAAATTACAATTTTCATGAATTTTATAATTTTTCATGCTCTTTTTCCTACAACCCACTTCTTTCAAAGTGGGATTTTCCCTTTAAAAAAACAGATAACCTAGCTTGCTTTCATAAAACTGACGTAAGTTCCAGCTCTTCATTCTAGCTTTTGTTCACTCGTTTTTTGACCAGAGTGCTAGTGCATGTATTGGTAAAACTTGTCTTGCATGCACACTATTGTTAAAATGCTTAGAAAATAATAAAATGTATTGATGTTACATTAATTAACAAGCGATTTACTGCTTTTAGTTTTTAACCGAGGGTTGACCTATCCAAATTTGTCTACCTGCATCATGCAGTAACTTAATCTTTTTGTCCTTGTTTAATGGGTTAGTCAACACGATAAGCGGAAGTCAATCGTCCCGTCCAATCTCCTATTAATTTATCGTAAATTATCTCAATTTCATTTGTTTTGAGGATTCACCACAATCGAGCAATAGCCATGGGGGATGGTGGCGCTTCTCAAATTCCCTCAATGTAATAATATTACTAAAAGTGGGAATGTGCATGTATCGTTTAGTGAGTGTCGATTACATGGCATTTAGAGAGTATATATATACACACTGGTGAGGGCAAACAGGCAAATGACTCAGCTGATGGATCTAAAGGGAGGGGGGGAGGGGGAAGGCCCACGTGCGCCCAAAGGGCATGACAGGACAACTTTTTTTTTTTTTTTTTTTACATTTTTACCTTATTGATGCACCTGTCAGTACAAATGTCAGACATGTAAGCAACTAATGTACACAAGCACCATGCAACACCATTGCTGCATGGCAAACACTATACCAAATTCCCCTCACAATCGTGCAACTTTTCTTATTCGTTTGAACAAGATGCATGCCTCTGCGCAGCATCCTTGTGCAAATAAGAAAACCAACCGGTGTATTTTGCAAGAGCTCCATACCATCATTTTGCATCCTTTGGTTAAAGGGAAAGTCCCCCTTGCAGAAAGTAATATTTAAATTGTACACACTTACTAGATGTGAAGGGCTGTGACAATAATAATAATTGCAGCAGGGTTTCCATATTGAGGAAATCACGACGTTTGCTAAATACATGTTAGGAGCCATTTTTCCATAAATAGATTTCAGCAGACACTGAAAGTTGGTGGCCCCCTCAAGGACATGCATTATGTGTTTAATGAGAGCTGTTGCCCTTTATCCAGTAGAGGGCGCTACATTCTGTCAATAAAATGGCGCCTATTTGGAGTTTGCATTTTCAACCAAAATCCATGTATTCAGAACATTTTATTTGATGATCTGTATAGGCTCTAATCAAATTGCAATTTCCATGAATTTTACAATTATTCATGCTCTTATCCCTACAACCACCTCCATCCAAAGTGGGACTTTCCTGTAAGTCCTTTATTATCTATCATTTTTTTAATTCAGCCATTTCATAACATTTTTTGATTATTCAAATTTTTCCCATACAACTGTTATTTCACAAGTTTTCTCATCTCTACATCTTTCACATCCCTGTCATAGTATTGCGCAGCTGAATTCTTTGAAGGATTACTACCCGATTATTTTGTATTTTGTAATTTTACTTTATAATTAAGGTTTCCGTGTACAAAACTCACAAATTAACGTCATTACAACTATCAAAGAAAGTATCTGATTGGTCATTCTAACATGTCCGAATACATGAGCTGCAAATGGGCCATTCTGTTTCTATATGTGAAAATGGATGTCAGCTTTGACGCTTTCAGAAAGTGAGGTGGACAATGTCCATATGCCTTCCAACAGCAATGGGTTGGCTAAAATAACAGCACCAGACAATGGGTCCTGTGAGGGAGATAGTGTGGGTATATACCTGAGTGCTTTGATATCTGTCAACTGAAAGCAAGCGGTTTTAATCCGTACAGAATGCAATGTTTTTTCATCCTGCATGAGCTCTTTGGAACAGATCTTTGCTGAGACCAATCCAATTGTTAGGGCCTATTGTAAGCCAATCCCAATGTTTGGTTTGCAGAATTTCACTGTGCTGTATTTATTTTTTCTTCAACACTTTTCATAACACTTGAGTAAAAATTAATAAGAAGTGCACACCTGTATCCTTGCAACGTAGGCCTATACCCTTTCTCCATACAGAATTGCAGCAGAAACATACATTTTGTAGTTTCTGCACAGGACCAAAGCAGATAATTCAGTTCTCAAAATTCAAAAATTCATTAATTTTGCAGAAGTTCGAGTTGCCTCGTTCAGGAATCAAAAAACCACAAGGAGTTTGATATGAATTGGGGACAATTTTTGTTTAATGATGATGTATAGGGAAGGACCCAAGTGTCTCATTATGTCTTCCGCTAGACTAACTCCAAAGCGCCACCGTGTGCACTACAAATCGTCATTTCTCTTTTACTATTTGTTTGCTCGTCATTGCGTAGAAGCGGCACTCAATATTATATTGAGTTCCAACTCTTTTGTGTTTCAACAACAACCAATGTCATTTAATTGAATTGTTCGACTGGGGCTACAAAGGCCCTAAAGCCCTACGGATCCCCCTCTCCACACACGCAATGGCAATAGGTGGAATGTGTATACCAAGCATAAAAAAACCACATTTTTTGGGGATATATATAATATAATTTAATTACTATTTTTATTTTTCTGCACAGCTGTACTGCCAAGTATAAATTCTCCCCATTCCAATCTGTTGCTATAATTAACAAACATGGGCTAATCTCATGAGCTATGCAATTAATGAATGCAATGTATTTTGAAAAGTGCCGATAATGAAATGATTTTTGCGAGGTCCAGCGCCATTTATTTAATTTAAGGATTTATTCTGCTTTTGCTAAAACCTAATCGATCGGATCACCAGTGACAGAGAAAATAATGAGATCCAAAAGTACAGAAACTTAACTGTATAAATTTGCATACGAGCTCGTACAACAATCACATACGGCAGGTACAAAGCATACATGGGCATCCGCACATAAAGCGGAGTGGGGGAGAGTATCAGAGTAATCCCCCCCCCCCTCAACGAATTATGGCATACTAAAAATAGCTAAAAGTTTGGTCCTGTCGGTCAGAATTAACATGGAATTCTTGAAAGTATCAAACCTCCCCTTCCCCTCCCATGAACTATCCTGTTGGCCCCCATAATAAAAGGTCAACTTTAAACTTTATTTAATAACGTGTTTCATTCAAATCGCTCCACCATATCAAATTAAAGGGAAAGTTCCACTTTAAAAGAAGGTTGTTGTAGGAGGAAGAGCATGAAATATTAGGAAAGGATTGAAATTACAATTTGATTTGAGCCTACCAATCAAAAAATAAAATGTCCTGAATAGGCCTATATGAATTTGGTTGAAAATGCAAAGCACAAATATAGGCACCATTTTACTGACAATATGTAGCGCCCTCTAATCGATAAAATATATCAGCTCTCATGAAACATGTAGAAATGCATGTCATAGAGTTCATAGAGGGCGCCACCAACTTTCAGTGCCTGCTGAAATTTATGGGAAAATGGCGCCTAACATGTATTTATCGCAAACTTCGTGTCATATACAATTTAAATATGCTATAAGTGGAACTTTAACTACCGTAAATTCTCCAATTGGGGGCGCCCGCTTAACGAAACTAAGGGTGAGTAGACTGCCCGTGTATTGGGTACTGTCCGCATACGAGAGACGCCCGTTTATAAAACAGTGTGCAAACTTGATAAGGTAAAAGCTTATACAGGTATATCTTTATTTGAAAGTTGTTCAGAAACTTGGTTAAATTTCCTAGTCATAATTTGAAATTCCATTAAAAAACCATATACTGGTACATACCAGTAAAAATGCTTCAGTTAGCTGTAAATTTTCCAATATTAGGGTGCCCGCTTATTGCAGACTGCCCGCCAAATTCCTAAAACTAGCCTAGCGACTGCACGCCTATTGGATACTGTCCGCCTTTTAGAGACGCCTGCCAACTGGAGAATTTACGGTAAACCAAATAGGGTGAAAGCAGTTCAATACATGTACATACATATTTGATTGCATTTCAAGCTTTAAATATATCTCTAACCATCTTGATTTTAACCGACTTTAGCTCCTTAATGTAGGATTGCAGTAAGACATAAACTTCACAATACAGAAATACGACATAAGATTGCCTATAGTACCACCTACTCTTCCCTATAGTAAATTTTTCATTTCACTGACTTTCTTTGTTTCTTACACAAACTCAATATTTTTCTCCAAACTGTTGGTTCTGGCTGAAATTATCGTTGATTGTGCGGTTGGAGATCAAGATGGTGTGGGGGGAATAGTGGACATTGTCGAAATGAAAAAGTGATTGATATTAAAAGCAAGAGTGGTAATCGAGTGGAAAAAACAACCGAATGTGAATCCCATTAAAAAGTGAAGAGATAGAAGGGAAAAAAATGCAAGCAACAAAAGAGATCTCTATATATACTAGCCAGCCAGCACAGAGTGTGTGTATTCTGGTGCCTTTTGTTTTGCTTGTGAAAAGCAAAATCAATTCTTTTTGCAATATATATATATTATATTCTGTCTTTTCTCTATTTTTTTTACGAGAGTTATAGGGAGGATTCGGGGTCTCCGATTTGGAATCTGGGATTTGAACACGAATTTTCCAACCGAGTGCACCCACCAGGGGGGGTTACCACCCTCCCAGCAAGAGTTCAACCTAATTATCCGCATCACTAGCAAACCCTTTTATGTTCTCGTCAAACGATGGCTAACCGATCTTTAGAAGCCAAACGAGGGGGGTACCAGCCATGGCCCAAACACATTATACGAAAATACAAAGTGGGGTAAATGGGACTATAAAATCTTCGAACAAACGTTACCACTTCATCAGTAAACTAAAGGACTGGGGCTTGACAACACAAACCTGATTCTTAGTTTTCTAAAACTCAGATATGAATTTTTATAGTTTTGGCAATTTTTATTATTGATGATGTGCCTAAAAGTTAGGGAAAGTGAGTCTTTTTACAAAACATAATTTTCACTTCGTTATAAAATTGCATGTGCAGATACTTTACAGACTTTTTTAGTCTTAAGTTACAGTGAGGATTAAGTTATATTATTAATTAGATTTTGAGTTAAGAAAACACTAATTTTTAAGCAATACTTAACAATGTGAACCCAATGCTTTTTTTTAAATGAAGGCTGATCATTGTTCACGAGCTACATTTATAAGCCATCTTCTGTGTCTGCATTTGACATGATATTTTTAGACTGGCAATTTGTTATCCAACGCTCGTACATATAACAATTCCTCGGAACTGATATAAAAATATCGTATCCGTGATAGCACACAAATCGGAGCTTGCTACTGACAAGTATGAGTATCCGTTTCCAGTTTATGGTCAAATGAGCATTACGGTATGTGATTGTATATTTCTGACCCTAAATGTTGCCATTTCAACTGATCGTCCAGGGATATAAACAATAAATTATATCCTTTTTTCATATTTTTTTTTCTTTGCCAATTACTGGCATTTGTAATTTTGACCAAAATGGTATGGTCACCACTACTGCCATGGTAGCATTTCTAACAGAAATGCCGCCCAGCATAAGCAGCAGTGCAATTCTGTATTATGCCCTATTAAACCTCTTTGAAGTGCATCATAAAAGTGCCACAACAAGAAACAAATATGAAAACAACTTCCTCATGGCAAAAAAAAATGGCTTTTTGCAATTAAATGGAGGAAAACCATTGTAAAGGCAAGGTATGCTCGCATATGTATACATCTCTTCAAATTCATTCATCCTAAGGATCTAGAATAAATTCCAACCAAAAAGCATCCAATGTATGAATTCCTGTCTCTAGCACATGTTTTTTATTTTATTTTTTCTACTGCTGCATCTAATCATTTTTCTTTGGCTCCATCTGAGTTCTCCCACATTTTTCCACCCGGCATATTTTTTGTGCTCTTCGGCATTTAATTTTTCTCCTAGCCAGCATATGTGCATATGCAAAAAAAATAATACATCTAGCAATGCACAATGCAGGATTTGCACCTTGGTGGCTGTATGCAAATGCAATTCGATTCGAACTTGAAGTGAAATTGAGAAAACAGACATTTAAAAAAATATTCGCTGTTTGTGTAAGGACGTCGGTTTATGCATAATGTACCTGCTAGATTTAGAATTGAATAGAAAAAAGCAGGCATACAAACGAATGTAAATTGCATAACAGGCAGTGCATTGATGGGGACCCATCCTTAGCAATCACAGCTGCAGCACCTCGCTAACCGAGTCCGTTTACTCGCAGTGTACAAATATATGCACGATGGCGAGATGAGATGCACGACAAATCATCATCTGCGCCAAATCCCACGCGGAAACTCACAGTTTTCAACTTAAAATGCAAAATGCATTGTGATAAAAAAGGCTTTGCATTGATTTTTTTTCTTCCCTCTGCTGTGTAGTACTTTTGATAGAGGGTTGTGGCTGCCTGCTGAAAAGTTTACCTAGAGAAAAGAGTTTTCGAGTTCGGAATCTTGTTTGTGATGCGGGCTAATCATTGATCGATGCGCCTCGTGTCGAAGGGCTTGTTTGTTAATTTGATTTATACAAGTTTATGTTTTATGTTGGTAGGCCTATATTGGTGTAGGCAGGCCTACAGGATTTAAAGGAAAAAATTCCATTCACATACACTGGCTTTCAGGAAAAAATTATTTAGTAGAGAATTCTAAATTTCATTTTTCAATATTTGGGAATATATAGTATGCCAGTATAGGATATATATTGTTAATAATATGTGACAGACCTAAGGGACAAAGTGTTCAGAATGTGAAAAATTTGAATATTAAAAAAGTGGACAAGTTATGAATATAGCAAGCAGGCTGTGTGAAGGTCTTTCAAAAAGCTATTCAGAAGTTTTAATAAAATTGTAAGCAACAAATGCCATTTTTGCTAATGCTAGTAAGAAATTAACCGGAATACGCTGGAAAAGATTCAACGTAGTTAGTGTTATGCAATAGTGATGCTTACATTAAAGAGAAAGTCCCACTTTGAATTAAGTGGGTTGTAGGAGGAATAGCATGAAAAATTAGGATAGACACGGAAATTGCAATTGTATTTGAGCCCACCAATCAATAAATATAATGTCCTGAAGGTAAAAACATTCATTTTGTGAAAAAGTCGAAGTACTGGTTTAAAATGAATGAAATTCAGTTGGGTTAAAAATTTTAAACCAAAATAATGTCCTGAATACATAGATTTGGATGAAATAGAAAGTCCAAATAAACACCATTTTACTGACTTTGTGTAGTGCCCTCTACTGGATAAAAGGCATCAGCTCTCGTGAAACACATAGACAACCTGTTTTAGGGGGCGCCACCAAATGTTCGTAATGTGCCTAATGTGCATTTGGCAAACATCATAATTTCTTCAATATGGAAACTTCACTGCACTTATTATTGTCCCAGCTATTCATATCTAGTAAGTGTGAACTTAAATATCCTTTGTTACAAAATGGGACTTTCCCTTGAAATATAATATTAAACAGACTATGCTGGCGAGTAATATGTAAAAGTGAAAGCTATGACAAATTGGACACTTAAAAGAGAGTAAAAATGTGATAAAAGTCTATGGTTGGGATGTGAACAAAATACTAAAGTAGTTATGTGAAAAAAGTAAACCATGCCACATCCCTTCCCCTATTGAGATCCTCTTTTGTAGGATTTCGACTTATTTCAAGAGTGCATGGCTTCGAGGAGTCTTTTCCTTCATCATATTTGCCAATTCTTTCATTAAGATCCACTGCTTAGGCGTTAGACTTATCTTTATTACAAGAGAGCAGCCTAATGTTGGCTCATGCATTTAAGCCAGCATATTACGTGTTTGATATTAAACGGGACTATTGGATGATTTATTTTAGCTTTTGTTAGCCCACTGTCATTCTCATTAGGCAATCTGTCTAAATACACGCCATCATAAATGTCAGCAGCAATCAACAAATAGTAGTTTGCACGCAAATCGTTGCGGCGGTTGGCGAGTGGGTGGCACGGCTAATGCACGCTGCCTTATAATATGCACAATGGCGCATGCGAATGCGTACTTTGGAGTCAGCTGAAGGAGCTCCATATTCTAATGAGAGCCTCTAAGAGCGGATAAAGCTGCTGAGGAGGGATTCATGGAGATTGACTTATGACAATGTAGGGTTCTTTGAGAGGTAACTGAAGAGATCTTGAAGCTGCGCTTGAAGGATACTCCTCAGTCTGTCTAAACAATAGGCCAAACATTTTTATAATTACGGCTCAATGATATGACTTTTTCTTTGCTTCCCATCTTTCAATTCCTCTTCATCATTCTTCGTTCGCTGCTTTTATTCCTCGAAAAATCCACTTTCCTCGTTCGTTCGACTTTCTAGTGCTGCGCTTCACTGTCTTATCGCAATGTGCGGATGAAGGAGTTGCCGTTTTGCAATATAATCAACGTCTCATTTGCATTCTTGCAAAAATCAATCTGGGCTCTCCATCGTGATTACGTCTAGGCGATACGGCACGGAAAATTTCAGTAAGGGGCCCACGGAGCGATGATAGGGAACCGGAGGCCGTGGCATTAGAAATAAAATGTAGCATGCCCCAAGACGGCATTCATAAATGCTTAGGTCCTTAAATTTACTCACATGGAGTTTTCTCTCAGAAAGTATCAACTAAGGTTGGCACAACAGGAAATTGGCAAACAGCCATATACATCTTAATGATTAAACGAACTTTCGAATTGTCATTATAAACTGCAAAATCACATCAATGGATGTCATTAACACTTTCCTAGTAGGAAAAAATTTTTTGCATTTTCATCCATTGAGACTTTTTATATTAAATCATTGACCAATCCCCAATTTCTTCCTCCTTATTGCCATTCCCACTTGAGCTGGCATCCCATCATTTTGACGTGCAAGGTGCTAAATATTCATGAGATGTGCAGTTGCCATGGCTTTTTAGGCCAGCGACCATTGTTTACCCATTTAGGCCCTGTAGGCCTATTCGTGCCTTCCAAACGTACTGGATAATGGTTTCATTCCGAATACCAAAGAATGTTGAATGAGACATTGGAGGCTTAATATTCACAACCTTTCACTTTTCCTTTACATTCCACAAATATTGACTTAGCGCACACCTCCCCGTAATGCTCATTTGTGATGCCATTAAGCTGATGTTTAGCAAAATAATGTGAAAGCATTACATGATCAATTTTCTCGACAAATTTGAATTTATGAATTTTAAATATTGCTACCATTAATTCTCAATGGGAATCTTTGACTAGAAATCTAGTATCTATAGTGAAACCCAGCAAAAGAACGGCGTAAATATCCCATTACTGACAATTACAAGTCAATGGAAATTTATGCCGTTCTTTTGCGGGGTTTCACTATAGTCGGGAATTGTCAACTCAGTACAATTTGAGTTGGCTTGCAGCAAAAAGATTAGCAGGAGCTGCAGGACTGAGTTAGTGGCTACCTTTGGACCAAGTAGTCCACTGGCATAGAAAGGGGGTCAAATCCAGACTTGGTCTTGTTTTTCTGTTCCTTTGTTTATTAGGTAAAAAAAAGCCGCGATAAAAATTTGAAATAACTAATTTAAAGTTAATTGGGGCGAAGCTTGGCGATTCCCATTGGGAATTAAAGGGAGCAATATTTGAATTTCGTTAATGTGACTTTTTGATCGTAAATTGTTGTTTTCATTCAGCTACATGAAACAACACCTGTACTAATCTTATGTAGTTTAGATCATGGCAAATACATCAAAGGTTCCAATTTTAAGGATTGGATTTTGAAAATAGAATAGTGCATTTTTTAAACTGAATTCAACACACATGCACTCGTCCCTCCCTTTTCCCCCACAAGAAAGCATATGCAAGGGAATGGGAATAGCCTTTAAAATGCCCCGTAAATGTTGAAAACGGATTGTAAGCTTAACAGAATGGTATGTGGAGTTGTAATTTTTAGCATGTAGCGTTCAAAGGAGGGAGCACCCCACGATTAAAGCGTTCGGGCCATGGTGGCAGGCATTCCCAGCAGATATTGAGTCTTGTGTGAGCCACTTGAAACTTCCCGTTCCTCCACTTGAGCTGCAGCACAGCATCATAACGCCCCTTTTGTTACTGGCTCGTTTTTGTGTCAGCGTCCCCCCGCCCTTACCCTAACAAAAAACTTTCACGTCTTTTATTATCCAACTTATCGTCTGCATAACTTGAAGAGGTTTAATCCAGCTGCGGTACCATGTAACGCAACAGCCGAGCAGTGCGAAGCTTTCATGCATTTATTATAACTCGATTGAATTGCACGACAGATGGAACACAAGTGGTTATTTCATTTTCGAACACTGAATAACATTTCAGTTTTTTTGAGGGGGATAAGGAGGAGGGGGTGCCTCTTATTCCCTCTAGTAAGCACCACATTTGATGTTGACTAACTAAATGGCGGTGCCACGTTGAAATATAAATGCAAGTGTGGTTCCTACCTTGGTAGTGGTTCCCTTGATGGCCCTGGTACTGCTGCTGTTGATGACCCGCGTTGTACCCACCTCGGCCGAACGTCATAGGTGGCGGTACGGAGGAGTAAGCACCCGCGGCATTCATGGAGAAGCTGAAAAAAATGACAAAGTGATGCAATTAAAATAGTCTTGGCAATCATAGTGCAACTTTTCAAAAATCTTTTGAATTAATGCTAATGTCACTTTCACTACAGCAGAAGGCATTACCCCCATGGCTGTCGTCATTTGTCAAGAGGTTAATTCCCATAATCAGAGAATGTGCCACAACATTTATGGTGTTGAAGATTACTTTTAAACTGAATTCAGAAAAATTAAAGCTCTCTCTTGAAAACGAGAGAGAAGACATCGATGGTAAATCCCAATCCGGGTATGTCCTATGTGAATCCCAAGAAAATGTTTGGGTGAATTTTAAATGGTTTGGGTGAATTTCAAATGGTTTGGGAGAATTTTGAATGATTTGGGTGAATTTCCAGTTATTAAGTCTGGTAAAATCTCCAATAGATTGGGTAAATCACTAAATCATTAGTGGGTCCAAGCAAATCTTGGAGAATCCTTAGTATGAATTCATGAATTCAAGAGTAAATTTTGGGGAATCTTAAGCGAATCTTTCTGAATTCCAATGAATTATGCTGAAGTAATGAATCGATATATTAATGACCCCCAAAGTAATTTGGGAAGTTCCCACCCACTCAATCTTAGATGAATCTTTTGGGATTAACCAGGATATCATACACTGTTAAGGAATTTTGCCCCATCCCTCGCTTGGAAGACTATGCCTCACCCGAGCATCCTGTTTCCGGCAGGAGCCAAAGAGGCCCTCTGTGTGGATGGCGCCATTCCTATAGTGGGCCTCCAATCCCTTGACTCCCTTTGGCTCAAGTCTCCAGGTTTCAACACCCGCATGGGTTCTCTGAAAATGAAAATCGATTATTTTGAATTACCAAATTGAGCAAAACAATTCAAATAAGGTTATTTTAAAATGCATACATACTTTGCACCAGGAAGCCTGACCGCTGGATACAGGTGACCCGGCTGGTATTTGGGATCTCGGAAGCGCGTGCTAAATTGACATTTAAAATGGTAGTTAATGATACACAAACGAGTTAAATAATCGTACAATCAATGCAGATAACTAACCAAACAACACCATTGTCCTCCCAGTCGAGACAACCTGGAACTGGCGCCTTGACAATGCTAAAAATTGACAAAAAAACCTCGTCATGATGTCACTATTTAGCCACTGCTCCAACTCTGAATAAAAAGTGACTACTAAATAATCACTTGCCCTCCTGGTTCAATGGCATCCCTTGCCAAAAGTGCAGTACCACCCATGCCATAGAAGAGTTTGGCATCTAGCGGATATTCGGTTTCGTAATCTCGCTTTCCTTCGTAAAAGCTGACCAAGTAATCGTAGGCTTTGTGCCTCCTGCCAATATATACCCTATCATCTCCACGCATATTGCGCCGCCCTTAAAAGGAATGGACCAGTTCAAGTTAAAAGAAAATATCTTCTATTTCAAGTAAATACCACAAATTATTTGGAAATTGCTGCGTGAAATAGATACAATAATGGCAATTGTAGTAAATTTTGTACTAGAATAACCTAGGTAAAATTACTTTCGTCATCTGTAAGCAGAGGATAGACATCTTTTAGTGCTTTGAGCAGTCGGCGCTCATCCACAAATGGCAAAAGTGCAACTCCCTGCCAGGCATATTTCTTCCCATTTAAGTCTATTCTGAAGTTGGTTGGATAAAAGTCAATAATTGGGGATTCCTAAAATTGAAAAACAAGGGTGCTTACTAGAAATCATTACTGACATGACTGCTTATTAAAAGTAAACAAACTGTAGCAATTCATTATATAGAAATTATTAACGTTACTACTCAAAAATCGAACAAAATAGTAACTGTTATAGAGCCAAAACAATTAGAAATACACCATATAAAGAATCATGCAATTCAGATCGTTCCAAACGGTGGAGTTAATTTTAAAAAGCTTACCGTATCGTACATAAGTCGGCCCCAAGGCTGGGGCAGATGTTGCTTACTGCCTGCAGGAAAGACACCCATTAATTGTTCCAATGGGTTAAACTATTGATGGGAATAAACGAAATGAAATCGTCTTGAAATCGCCAAAGTAGAAACAAAAACATTGCATTCAGGAAATACAAGGACATGCTCACCGGAACGGTCCCAGTTTCGAATTTAGTGTTCAAATCACCTATGTTGACAAAGTCAGACGCAAATGGAGCATAATGATAAGGAAAGAACCACTTCCATGAAGGACAACCTTGGTAATAATACTGCAACACCCAATTCAGGCCGAGAGCATATTCTGCAGCCACTTTGTAACGGAACTGTACATCGTCGACTTCCACTTCAAACTTGTTTTCGTAATATCGTTCCTTCCAGCCATCTTCCCATAATCTGAGATGGCAAATGACATTGGTATATGCAATTATGAAAGAAAATGAAGTATAAGTGTGAGATATTATACCTAACGTCATCAGCCGGCTCTTCCTCTGAATCGGAGTCGTCTGCCTTTCGTTTAATTCCACGAGGCCCATCGTCCTGACCGCCACCTTGGAGCATGGATTTCAAAGCTTGTGCTGCATTTAAATTCTCCAACTTTTTATCTACGGCTGAGCCACCTTGCATTCTCATTTGATAAGCTTCTTGGCGAGCATTCTGAACGGGTGATGGATTGTTGCCTATAGGCTAGAGAAAGTGGCAAATCGAAAAATGCATACTAAGCAGCCATATCATCGACAAGTGTGGCTATTTTGCAATAATTTGCAAACAAAATATCTGTATGCTTCACATACAACTGGGGCAAACTGTCCTCCTGGAGTCCAGGCTGGACGGCTCATCTTCTGGCGGCGTTTATTAGCCTTCTGCCGTTGTCGAAATCTTATCTGATAGAATAATGTATTAAAGACAAAAGGTGAAAATGCATGTTTCATAGAGAAATATAGGCATTTTTGATTAAGGAGGAGCAAATTGATCGTATGACAGCATTAATCCTACCTCATTATCTTGCCTTCTTTTGAAAATGTCGTCTTCCATTTCTCCTAGTTCTAAACAAAAAAAAAACCCACAGCATTTAGGGGGAAGGAAACATTCATTATTTTATTTAATACACTAGTTTTGAGCTAGATACCTGACAGGATAACCTGCACTCGGTGCATGTTAACCATACCGCTGTTGGTCAAATAGCCCTAATAAAAGAAAAAGATTGATTTTCTAACGTTTGTATGTTCGATTTACTGGACAACACGACTAAGGCGACCTTAAATGCCCAACTGCAGATAACAGTGCAAAACCTGCAAGCTTTGAGGAAAGGGTGGAAGGCACAAGGCAACAAGGGCAAGGGCAGATAGTAAGAGGGGAAGGGAATGCGGTCATGACCGACTATTATAGGAACTGCCCCAGCACTTTTCTGGATTAACTATGAAAACCACAAAAGCCATAGTCAAGGCAGCCGACCTTCGAAAGAAAACCCAAGTCTGCCGAGTACCTGGCCAATTTTCTAACATGCATCAATTACGTTATACGAAATCACCCCATTAGCTCACCCCCGTTTTGTGCACAGTCCGCTTGTACAGGTTTACCAGACGATCTATTGCTCCTTCTCTGATCTCAAGTGATGGCAAGTGGGGAAGAAAATCGTTTCCAACGAAAAAACACATGAAAACCCAGTCATCAATTGCTCTCTGAAAGCAAGTTTTATAAGAAACAAAATTCATGAAACAATGTTCTTTAACAGTAATAACATTTTCAAGCAAGTTTTAGTTCAAATAGCAATTTACTTCAATGTCATATGGGAATGGCAAGTTTTGCATATTGAGTTCCCGCTCTAGGTACTCGCGTAGCACATTTAATCGCAGAAATATGAACTCTGTCACTGCACCCTCCGGCTTAGGAAGCTCGTCAAACTCCCCTTGCATTTCCTTTGGCAGACCACAACAATTCTTCATTTCATGTCCTGTTATGAAACAGATTTTTGTTAAATCAATGCAGTATCATGATAAGGCTCTAAACAGAAATAAAGATCAGATTAACACTGACCAATCTGATTACAAATTTCACAAGGCCTCGGTTGGTTCATTTTGAATTCTTCACGGATTATGGTGAAGTTGGGCTCATGCGTGGCTAATCCCAGCATGATGAGGTCTGCATCAGCTCCGCACAAGCAGTGGTGAGTGTTGGGATCATGGTCGGGGTTCCCTCTCTGCTTCCTAATAAAGTCCATGATTTTGTGCTCGCCTTCGCCAGGGGAATTGGCATCCGACAGTATCACTTCAATATTTTTCCAGCCTGGATCGGAATTGAGCCGTTCATGCACGTAGTAGTGCAAACATTTTGCAAGACGGTCCATGAACGGGGTCCCCTTTAAGTTACAATCAATTAAAATAGGTCTTCAACTCGAAAATTTTAAATATCAAGTTTTTAGTTGCTCACAGGTGTAATGCAATTGCTGTCAAAATGCTCCTCTTTCTTCTTTTCTGGTGGAAGGGCAGCACCGCTATCTTCCAGACTTTTACGAATTTTGCTTATTTCGTCCACTTTTTCAATGACTTCCTGTGTTGCTCTGAAGCGCCGGGACCGCTGCTGATTCATCTTGGCACGTGGAGCCTATTATACATAATTAATTATAAGAGAAATACAGTTTGACTTATTGCCCGGCTGTAACTTAAGGCAGACTTACAACTCCATCGATAGCCATATATAGCAACCGTCGAGGCCGAACGATGCGAAACAAACGGTCGATATATTCGAAGATGAGGATCATCATTTCTTCTTCATTTTTTGGGGCTGGTCTGGCATTGCATACATGCAGAAATATTTAAATTACAAATTTCACCAATATTTTACCTATTTTATGCCCGATACCTTGACAGAGTGTAATAGCAGATTTGCTATCGGGTGAACTTTCATATTTCCACAGTAGCTTAGGTTTAATATGAGAAATATTTACCTGTCTTCTGGATGACAACAAGGATGGATAATTCCATTCATATCAAGGTATAAATTATCAAATTCCACATTGTTTGGGTTAGGTTGTGAGCTGTCAATTGGTATCTCGACTCCATCAACATATTTTGACTAGTTTTAATTACAAACACAATACGATATTAATTTTAAATATGGCAAAAATGCATTAACATCAGCGATACGGTAACAATGCACACTTTACCTTTTCTTCTACACAGTGAGCAACTATAGACGGATATTTACGACTTAACCACCTGAAGAAAGCTGGAACTCCCATGATAATTATAAATAACTCAAGGTATGAGTTATTTTTGGGTTAAATTATCTAAATTAATAAATAATCAACTTTATTCCAAACAACACGCTTTAGCAGATACGATCCACAGTAATCGAATTTTTCTTTATTATCGATGTTGCCCCTAATATCGATATTTGGCGATGTGAGCATGCGCTCTTTCTTTTTCCTGTGCGTTCCACGTGTTCTGCATCTGCCGTAAGTTGCTCTATTTGAAATGGTTTTATTATTCCTGTTTATTTGCCAAACCTTAACAGAATTGATGGTAAATGAAATGCTAACTTTTACGGAATTCTGTTGAAATTATTATATATCAAAATATTTCAATCGAAATGAGTAAATTCATCGCGTCAACTTTTGGTGTCTTGATCGTGTTGAATTTCATGTGTTGGAAAATGTCGAACTACATTGAACTGCTCGTGTTCAGTGCAATGAAGGTCACAAACTGGTGAAACTGTGCGGCAAATTAGAAATTTTTGTTACTTATGTCCTGCGTGGTAGTATTTTTGGGCATAACCCCATTCCCTCTCAATTGATGTATTTTTCGAATATTCATTTGAAAGACCTCGATGGGGACATAACAATAAAAATAAATTGTATAAAATGACGAAGATATACCGCTGTTTAGCATGGCGGACTATGATGAGTGAAAGTTGAAACCAAGATTAAGTGCCTTGATCGTGGTTTTCAATGGTTCTTCCTTGGCAATACCGCTACAAGTCTGCCACGACCGCATTTCTTCCCTCCATACTATCTCCTTATGTTCTTCTTCCTCCCTTTCTTTACTCACAGCCTGCGGACTTTCCACTATGCCTTCTGGAGTTGTGCGTTTAAGGTCCTTACTCCTGAAGGAATTTTTGTTCCAAAATGGGGCTCGCAGCACATGCCAATTACATTTGTTTTGCTGGAATGTGCATGAGCACTTAGCCTCATTCTGAAACAAACATTTCTCCTGGACAGTGCAGCTTTAGTCACCGGGAACTTGTTGACATAAATAGGTTGGGAGAATGACCTTATCGCCACGTGGTTTCAAACTGGTAAAAATTTTGTAAAAGCCAGATGAGTGACTGGAATTCTGTCAAATGGAGGGATTCCATGCAGACGAAAGGTACTGTGGCAGTCCACAATTCTTAAACGTCTATTTCATGTGAATATATTTATGATAACGGTAATGAGAACTATTTTCTGTTGAAGGGCTGGCC
Organism: Proteroiulus fuscus; assembly: GCA_034700285.1. NCBI lineage: Eukaryota > Metazoa > Arthropoda > Diplopoda > Julida > Blaniulidae > Proteroiulus > Proteroiulus fuscus. The sequence goes on along the minus strand of JAQIXP010000037.1, from coordinate 24,776 downwards.
TAGGTTCCTGGGAAAAAATTTCAGAATTAAAAGACCATGCATTTTCCTGGTCATATTTTGACCTTCATGCACCCATTAGTTAAAACTTGGAGCAGAGTATTGTCTGCTAGAATTGCATTGAATTTCTACTACTTAAGCAAAAATAAAACAATTCAGTGATTGCAGCCGAAAAAAGAAAACCCACCAGAGTCCATGCAGGAAAAGCAAGCATGTTAAAGTAAAACGGCAACACTTTGTCCATTTCCCCTTTTTATAATTCTTGGCTATCCAATTTTGTAAATGTTATACACGTTCTACAAATAAAAAAAGATGGAGAATGGGAGTAAGTGATCCCAAAAACTCCATTATTTATAGATTGAATTGTCTTGTGCAGGCTATTAATTTTATCCCTATTCCCAATTTACAAAATTTGATGGTTTAGTAGGTCTACACACATTGCTTTCTTATAAAAAATGATACCTAAACGAAATGACTTTTCCATTATGCATGTTGATATAATAGTCATGATATTAAAACTTGCCTTCTTATAAGGCTGCTTTGCTGGTAACTTATCATATTTCCATTTGGCATGCACTTTGAACCATAATTGACACTACTATACGTTAAAATCCAAATGTTCTTGATTTATGAAAAAATAAATCTGCAACATCTTTCTTATTTAAAACGAGTTTAGAGTGTGCTACCGTATGTTCTCCTGAAATTTCTAACAGATAGGGATGTGAGGGTGCCAACTGATTGGGCTCAACCTCTAGATTTCAACTAAGGTTTACAATTTCAAAAAAAAAGTGGTCCTAAGCAAGGGATCTGCCTCTAACAATATTTGTATAGAGATGAGCGCCTCTAAAATTTGGAGATTTGCGTTATATCAGCATGATCGGTGCATGAAGTTCTAATATAATTTTTAAAAAATGAATTACGTGTAATAACGTACAATACTCCATAATTGATATTGTAAATATGGTCTTAGATAAAAGCTTAATTACTAGTACATTATATAGTTAGGAGGTCTTTGCCATTATTCCTAGAATTAATGACTTGTGTATTTTTATAATTGGATCAGTCTATAGTTTTCCATCATCCTTCCAGTAGAATCTTTAAAACAATCATCCATTTTAATAAATAGGTTTTAACGAAACCATGGTTTTGTTGCTCATAAAATTCGAGCAACTGATGTTGAAGCACAGACAGAAATTTACCCAAAGATTATGGATTAATTATTATTTCTGGGAGTTGATGACTTTATTTTGCATGGTTGAATTTACAAAATTAAAATAATGTATTTTGACTTCAGTGTGATCATTTTACAAGCTAAATTTGTGCTCCGGATCTATGGGTACTAAATAATATTTGGTATGGATAATCACAGTCAAATTCAGCTACTTTCTCCATGTCTGTGCATGAACTGAAGTTTTAGTCAATGACCTGTTCTATAAATACTCAAAAACTTTTGTATTTTTTTAATTTTTTTTACCATGAATGCATTAGTAAATAGTCCATGATATGTTTACTTTTAGGTCAGCCTCCAACATGCAACTGGCAATGGCAGGAAAGCCTACAAAAAACGAGGAAGGTTTTCAAACAAGTAAAAAGGGAAATGTTCCTCGAAAGCGCAAATTTAAAGAAACTGATACATCTGGCATGCAAGTCGAAAAACTACTGAGCGATTGTGATGCGGATGGTTTTCAAGCGGTGAAGAGACGAAACGCCAGTCGAAAGCGCATTTTTAAAGATGCCAACATGGAGGTGGAAGTAGGAACGTCTAGACCCCATTTTCCACCAGTAAAAAGGGGCCGATTTCTTGTAAGCTGGTTGATAGTTTGCTAATCTCTTGTGGATTATTGATACATATTATTCCAAGTTCATGTTTTAAAAATCGTATTCAGGATGGAGCAAAAGAAATACGGAAAATTGCCGTGCCACCACACCGCTTTGCCCCCCTCAGAGAAAACTGGCTAAAAATTTTCACGCCTGTGGTTGAACACCTACTTTTGCAAATTCGATTCAATTTGCGAACTAAAACAGTTGAAATCAGAGTAAGCTATGGCTTATTTCACAATTCCTCAAATCATTTCTTCAGGTTTTTTTTCCTCGCTCATTTTAGAACAATTTATATTTGCAGACATCCAAAAATACCAAAGAAGAAAGTGCACTGCAGAAAGGTGCCGACTTTGTACGGGCTTTCACTTTAGGCTTCGAAGTTGACGTATGTTCTTGCATAGTTGTTGCAAGTTACCTATTTATACTAGGCTAGAGCTCATTCTGAATTAATTTTGCAGGATTCTTTGGCGTTACTTCGTTTGGATGATCTATTTATCGACTCGTTTGAAATTCAAGATGGTGAGGCCGATTTTTGATTTTTTGTAAAAATAAAACTGCATTATTTCAAGATAAAAATTGGCATCCCTTCCTGTTCTTTATTTATTAGTTAAGCCGCTAAAGGGCGATCATCTCTCACGGGCTATCGGAAGAATAGCCGGTAAAGGTGGAAAGACAAAATTTACAATCGAAAATGTGACCAAAACCCGTATTGTGTTGGCTGACAGGTATATTATACGAGCATATTTTGTGTCATGTCAATTTAACGATGCATTATAGCTGAACCCTTTTTTATTAGCAAAATCCACATCTTGGGGTCATACCAAAATATTCAAATTGCACGTAGGGCCATCTGTAATCTAATATTGGGTAAGTCATTTATTGTTTTCTCTTTTTTTTTACACTAATTGACGTAGATAGCTTGGTGTACTTAGAGAATTTAGCAAGGTTCTGGTTCTAATCTCATTGGTAGTTCAAATTTTGATCAAAATGATCTTCAAACTTTATTGAAGACTACTTATAGGCACTAATGTATTTTAGAACGTTTTCCTATAGTTCACCCAGTTGCAATATGGGAAAAATGGGTGTTTGGTATAGTTTTGGTTGCCCTATAGTCTGCTTGCACGTCTTTTGCTTGTGAATGGATCTCATTCCACTCCTATCGATTCAATATCTGGATTCTTGTTCAAAATTAGGGAGTCCGCCGTCGAAGGTGTATGGCAACTTGCGTGCCATCGCTAGTCGTGCCAGCGAACGCTTCTAGCAGGTTAAGCTAGCCTGAGTCTAAAATTTCTCTAATAAAAATTTTATTTATTTCATATAAAATGCTTTGACGATATTAACTGACTAGTACAAATGTGGCCTGCCACCGAGTGTTTCATACTTTTATTATTTTGAATTTCAAAATAATTAATGAATATGTTACTAATATGAACTGGAGCTTTCTGGAAGTTCTGGAAGATTAAAAATATAACAAGGAGTCTTTTTGAATGTCAACAACCTTTGTTCAGCCAAAATGATTTACAAACTCGCAAATGCTGGGAAGCAATTGGTATTTACACTTTTCACAACTGTTACAGAATTAATTTACATTCTTCAAATCATGACACAACCTATTCAAGATCTTCGTTTAACAAAACTTAGAATTAGCTCGTTTTTCCTTTAACAACGATATGATTCTCAGCAATACTTAGCACTATTTTGCAACAAAATGAATTCGCAAAATGGGATTTTTCAGCATAAAATGGAAGTGTTTGAAATTTCTTTGCATAGCTTTGATAATGCTATTTCTTCATTATAAATGGATAATAGATTTTCTCTTTCCAATTTTTTATATATATATAAATTATTAACTAGATGGAGAGTGGACATCCCTGTTTTATACATTCTGTTAGTGACACTTATTAAATATATATTCCTGGTCCATTTTTAATTGTTTTGCTTAATTTAAAGTGACAAAGCTTCATCATTTAAAGTGTATTGGCAAGTTCACATTGTTTAGGACAATCAGTTAATTCATAATGCTATTTTTATGTTTATCGTTAGCCAAATGTGGAATATGATTTTGTATTAGGAAATGCTGAAGAATGCCATTATCGCTTTTGAACTAAAAATGGCAAATATTCCTCATTCAAAGTATTGCGCGAGAATGATTGAAATTCACACTTAAATTGGAAAACTGGTCTAGAAAACACATAATTATTTACAATAAAATCCCATTAGTAAAAAATTCAGGTAGCAGTATCAATAATTTTCAATGAAATAAAAATAGATGTAACAAATGTCATTTGGCTTAAGAACCTGAAGGAAAAAAAAGTACAAATAATGCTGATCAGTTGCTAGGGATTGTTTTAACTGTTACTATAAATTAGCTTTTATATTTCTAAATTACTTTTAACTAGATAAAATTCCTGACTCTGAAACTATTCCTGTCTAAAACTAAATTTAATCTATCTGTACATGCACGTTTAATGGTGAGGATGAGTAATGCAGTCGAGAGCATGGTGCAGCCCTTACCATGCACAAGATGGAGACATTATACTAACTATTTTTGATATAATAGGTGAATAATCACTAACTCAGTTGAATGAATGGGGATGCAGTTTGAATACCCTTGTTTTCTTCACTGATATGTTTCTACATAATGTAACATGTATATCTGGGTCTAGTAACTTTACCATCTGTTTTGTACTGTGATAAGATTTCGCTTCAAGCTCTGTTTAAAGTACCGTAGGGAAGCAAGATGTAAGCTACAATATCTTAATTATCTAATAACATGCATAAGAAAATTTATTTTATGAAATAGTTACATGTGATGTCTTGCACCTTTCACATCTGGTACGTCACCATAGCAGTAGCACTAGTTTTCTGCATAATTTTGTTTTAACTTTACACTCAGGAATGTTTGGTCCGTTTGAATATTGGCACTGTATGTACCAGTTTTTACATGTCAGTTGGTACATAAGAGTGGCTCGTGTATTCATAAGGTTGCAGGGCCCCCCCCCCTCCCTTCCTTCCCCTAAATTCTACCACTGTCATGTCCAAGTCAAAAATTGTTCTGCCATCAACCAAGCAAAATTAGGTTTGATAACGTAATCATCCTGGTTAGGAACTGCAAATAGTGGGCTTATCCCCTTCCAAATGACATCATATAATATCATATGCATTATAACATATGTAGGGCACCGAGTTGTACTGAATCCTAACTGGTAAACAAGCTTCAATAAATTGGAATGCGTTATTTATCCTAAAAAATAAAAACCGACCAGAAAGACATTTTTAAATTGTTTTTGAAATGGAAAAAAAAAAGTTTTAAAATGAGTATTTTGCATTTAATTTTTTAGTATCACAAACGTAGCATATGTTAGTCATTAATGTGATGATTTAAAACTGCAAAGTTATTAGGTAGTCACCCTGTATCTGGTAAAATAAGTGCCTGTATTTTACTTATAAATTAATATTCATTCTAGTCCCATTTCAGTAAAATGTAGGATTTAGATTATTGTCACTTTCTCTGCCTTAAAATTGAAATTTAAAGAAAAATCAGATAAACCTGCATGATTTTTAGATTAAATAATGGTGGAGCGTTATAATTTCAGCAAAAACACATCAACAATATCAATATAAAACAGAAAGCAATTAGATGGCGCAACGCACCAACAAATGATTGTACCCATACATATTGCAGGTTCAGGCCCAGAGTGCGTGTGAGCAAAAGTACAAAAGGCATAAACAACTATACTTAAGGCATTTTCAAAGAAAAATGAAAAAAAAATATTTATTTACACACTAATATCAATGTCTCGATGGATCTTAAACACAAAGGGCGAGGCTTTTGCACTTTGCAGATTGTCCGACGATATATGAATAACAACATAAAAAAATATTAACGCGATGGAAAGGGAATGTGGAAATGCTGGGCGAGTGGAATACAGGCAAATGAGTTAATATCACAAAAAGTGCATGTTAGGCTGCGGCCTTTCGCTAAACAGAAACGTCCCCGTACGAACGGTTCCACTTTTCGTACGAGTCTAACGTCGTTGGCGACACGCTGCAGCGGATGCGCTTCAGGGCTTCCACAAAGTCTTGAAAATCGATGTTTCGAACCTGGATACAAATAGTTAAAAAATGCATCGTACAAAACGAGAAGAATAACACAGAAGTGGCATCAAAGATTGCCATTACCTGATCTGGATTCATGCATTTCACTTGCTCTGCATCTAATTCTACATTGTAAAGAAAATCTATTTAAGACTCGATTCTTTGAACAAATAGACCACAGAAAGGACTCGACACCTCACCTCTAATAGGCCCTAAGGCCGCATCTTTGGCCAAAGCAGTCAAATCGCTTCCCGAGTAGCCGTCGGTCAACCTGGCCATCTTTTCTAACTGTATTTTGCTCAATGGATTGTTGTGTTTGGATAGTAGCCGTTGCAAAAGAGTGACCCTCGTCAGTTGATCTGGGAGTGTTACATAGACCCGTTTTGGGAATCTTCTCAGGGCAGCTTCGTCGAGTTCGTGAGGGCGATTGGTAGCCCCCATAACGAGAATTCTTTCCTCGGCATCAGCGTGAAGCTGAAAAACAAGTATACCATCTTCCTTGATCAAACTGGGGTGTGCAATTTTGTTAGTTTTCAACCAAGGAAAAAGGCACTCACCCCATCAAATTCCACCAGGAACTCTGTCTTCAGACGTCTGCTAGCTTCATGCTCATTTTCCTTCCTCTCAGTAAGTAGGGAATCAATTTCATCTGTCGGTACAAATTGATTTTGTAAGTGGCAACCAGCTTTCTTACTCATTTGAAAGCATTCCATTATAAATACAATCATACCGATAAACACAATACTGGGTTGGAGCTCCCTGGCCACTGCAAACAGGGCACGTACCAATTTTTCACCTTCCCCAACCTACAAAAGCATAAAGAATGGAACCCATCATGGACTTTCTCTCCCACAGTTATTTGCTGTCCCAGAAAACGTGATCGATTTCAGCTTACGAATTTGGAGGTTAATGTGGAGGCACTGATATTGAAAAACGTGGAATTGGACTCGTGCGCCACGGTTTTCGCCAGCATAGTCTTTCCATTTCCAGGAGGTCCGAAAAGAAGTAGGCCTCTGGCGGGTGCTCGCAATCCCGTGAAAAGCTAAAAACAAATGAAAGGTCAGGATTTTATTGTTTCAAATGCAGAATGTGATGATTTTTCAGTCCTTACTTCAGGCCTCAGGGCAGGAAGAATCACAATTTCTTGAAGAGCCTGTTTGGCAGTATCTTGACCAGCTGATGATGAAAGATTATTGATGTAGGATTAGAATGGAGTGCATAAAATGACAAGATGACTTACCTATGTCTTCCCAGGTGACTGACGCACCGCCCTCCACAATCTCATCTAGAATATTTTGAGCAAGTTTGGAATCGACATTTCTAAGCCCCGAGATCTTTCGGGTTGGTGTTCTATTTGGTGTGCTCGGATTTTTTGGCGATTGGCGACCCTTTGCCGATGCTATGTTGCCTCCTGCACCGATCCCAGGCGGCGTGAGGGAAATCTGTCGACGGTATGCGGGTGGCGTGATGGGCACTTTGGACTTATGTGTAACGGGAAGGCGGTGACCCGTGTTAGAGCCAGAAGCCGCAATGCGAGGGAGGGTGTGGCTCTTGCCGGCATTATGGGATGTGCCGGATTTGCGAATCGGCACTAGTTTTTTGCCGGAAGCTGAAAAATATATCGATAAGATACTTTTCAGCATCGTGCAGGATTTTGGAATTGAATATAAAATGGGGGAAACCCCAGATGGCATATGTCACGATTTACAATGTACGAACAATCCAAAGATACATCGATAGCAACAATATTCAAAGCATCGCAAGCCATGCTTAACACAAACCCTTACCATCGGGAAATTTGCTAGCAGTAGGACTCGAAGGCGAAACACGGCTAGAGGTCCTGGAACTAGCTGTATTTCCAGTAATCGGTGGATCGTTCAGCGGCAAGGTATGGGGACGCGCAGAAGGTCCATGCTTGTACGTCATCACATGCTTTTTATCGTTGAGCAAGTGGTTATTATTAACCGTGGCATGGTTGTTATTAAACGCAGCCACTTTGCCCGCAACATTCACGCCGAGATGATGAATTTGATTTATAGTTTCTGCATTCCCCAACAGAAAAACGAAAAAAAAGCAAACAAAAAAAGAAAATGAAAACAGCGCAATGCATGCAAGCTACGATGCCACCAAGTATGCCCAAATAGATTGTGCCTGCTTGTTCTGAAAGTAAAACTTTTGACGTGCACAGAACAGCCTACCTAAGAAATCTAATCGATCTCTGGCCATTTCTAAGTTAGCTATCATCTTTACTTGAAGACGCTGGGCTCGCTCCCATACTTCGCCTGAAATGAAACATTGTTAGTGCACGTACATTCCTGACTAGAGGAATTCTCTTAAGAACTTTTGACTCATGAAAAAAAAAAACAGGCCCACCTCGTCCTGCAATATCCACTGCAATGCCCTTTTCAAGCTCAGAAATGCCCTTTCGGTATAAATCGATGGCCAGCTCCTTATGACCTGCAAGGAAAAATCAGAAATTGCAACGTGGGTTAGAATGATATGCAGGGAGGAATGTGAGGGGGTTTTGTCTTGTCAGTATAGGTCAAAATTTCCTTTGCATTTGAATAATCAAAAGTACATGTAATTTTGATATTCAAACAGCAGCATGTCCTCAAAATCCATGACAATGCTCTCATGAATACAAGAAAAGCATTGGCATGGGCTCTATACACGGGTGAAAATAATGTGAAACACTGCAGTATCTCCCTTCATAGTATACATTGGAAGGTTTACATCGAACAAATTTATTATATGTGATTTTTAAAATAAAAATTACGACCATAAGAAATGTATATGCCTAAAATCTCTACCGCAATCTCAGCTTTGCGTCGAATGAATCCTATACCCATGTATACAAAATGGATAAATGCCACATTGAAATGTCATTTGCACATATTTAATTCTCTGCACTTGGGCAAGATTCCATGCTTGTAGAATTGGTTCTCCATTGTGCCAATGAAAGATTTATTGGTTCCATATAATCAAACCCTCTTGGCAGCGATAACTACGCTCGTGGAATAGCAGATAGGCGTTCATCATCTATTAAAAACTGAAATAATGATCCCCAATGGGATTTGTGAATACGCTCATACAAGCACTTCAATGACAATGGAATTAAATTGTGGAATCTTATCGCCAACCCATATGACACAATTTTCATGTATCCAAAACGTGAGCCGATAACGCCCTTCGTGGGGGATTTCGGCACAACGCTAAATGCGATGAGCATTAATTAGACATTTTGACAGAGCGTATATACTAGGCCTTAAAGACAGCACAGTAAATATTTTCTGGCACTGGTTTCCCTGTGTGCTGATAATAAAGGAAATCACGACCATTCATAAAAACTTATTTTTTATGTTCGCTGAGAAAAGTAGAGTGAAATCACCCCACATCGAAAAGAAAATTTAGGGACCATTCAAATATGTGCCATACCGTAGCTGAAATTTTAACAATGTCAGTCTGGTCATGCAGTGAAAAGAATTGTGTTCTCATCCACATGGAGAGTACAAGGGTAGACTTTTAAGTTATTGGATCAAGTAGTTTGGAATGTGTGATGCCAGGTTAGGTTTAACCCATTCCCCCTTTGTCACATTGTGGCACATTTAATATAGTCACACCCACCCCAAACATGCTATTCAACATACTAATTACATTGGCCAGTGTTTGTATGAAATGCTGGTCGATCAAAATACTAGGCCCTAGCATTACTTCCAGGATACCAACAAGCAGGTTGTGTTGGTTACAACAATACCAGCATTGCCGATCATACTGGATTAAATGGAGCCATTTGAATGTAGCCTATCCAGACTTGGCGATTGTCCATACTGACATTGTAAAGTTCTGAGTCCCACTAGTTTGTCAAAGTCTGTTTACTAACATCCAAGTACTATACTTGTTATTGGTCAGTTTGTTGTTAGCAGTAATAAAAAGGGTCGCATGCAGACAGATTGTCTGATGCGTTAACAAAGTTAGTAGTAGTAGTTAATAAAAAGAGCCCAATTCAGGTAGTATTATTCCCTCTACAAATAAATGTAACAATCCTGCTTTTAACGTGGCAGTTTTGACTAGCTTAACATGGAAGTAAAACTAGGAATTTCTTACAGGTGTATATATTTTCGTTAATAAACTTTTTACCAAATGGCAAGCTGTTGCCATACAAAAAACACCAACTTGAAGTAGGCTATATATCTTCTACCTAATGAACCACCTAGCAAGGTGCCCATTTGATTTTTCACATCAAATTTCTGTCCCATTTTATTTCACTCAAATGTCTGGAAGGCAGCCCTGAGTAAAATGGATCGATACTGTCCTGCGCTTCAGAATCTCTTGGATCGGATCTAATGGCATGCTTCAGTTGGCAATATGGCTTCTTTGTTCATTGGAGCGAGAGCTCTTTTTATCTATACATGAATGTTTTTTTGGCCACCAACTGATGCCAAAATGTAGATGTCCTTAATGTCAGCAATTTATTTCTTATTCCAACTAGTATAGGCTTAGTCCTACTATTGCATTTAAGTTTTGCTTGGATTTGTATCAAAGTATAAAAGTACATATTTTATAACAACTGTTTTAACTTAGGTCTACATAATATCAATTCAGGTCTCGTGAAAGACATCACATTTTGTAGCTATTGAAAAACATGATTTGTTTTAAGCTAAATTAATTCAAGCTGTGTCCATATTAAGCCAGATAGCATTCATCATAAAGCTGTGTGTTCGGAACAATACCTAGTTAATGATTTTAGTCAAAGATTCACTTTATTAAATGAATCTCAGTTTAAAATATGTGCATTTAATTTGCATATTTTTTGAATTAAAAAATTCCACCAAACAGTTTAACCCTGAAACCACCTTAATTCCACGTGTTTTTGTTTACGTTGGAGGGAAAAGAACACTTGGTGAATTTGAAATGATGGCAATTCTATCTGTAGCCTTGTTGTAGTTCTGACAACTTAACCTTCGATCCCATAATTTGGTACCTCCTAACTAATTATCTACAATTGCGTTTTAATTGGAGGCATCACTTATCTGCAATTCCCACAATTTTTCTACACATTCGCCTGTTTGTAATCAGTGCAAATGGTGCTTTCTGTAAATAAACATGTAGGCCTATATATGGGTCCTTCTTCGAGCTTTGGCAAATCTTTAATCAATCTGAAGTTATGCATTAAAATAGAACATCGATCTACATTCTAGTTAGGCTACAAACAGTATTTCGACAAAAATCATTAAAAAGAGGTTTTGTAGGCATTTATTTATGTATTTTCCCATCAATGTTGACATTTTGTTTACCTTAAACGCATTTAAATCATGGAATAATATCAATAAACTGCTGCATACAGCAGATGAGAAGACAGAAGATTGTTATGTGGGCCAAGTGTCCACCTACTTAGCAAACAGAAATGTTGGTCACCTTGGTGGTTACCGATATGGCAACGTTGGGTGGGTCCAATTACACCACACGCACGCCATACACCGATTCAGGGTTAATTGTTCGACTTTCAAAAATTGTGTAATGCTAACCCACGTGAAAAAGCCTTTGAAACCATAAAGATGCATGGCGAACGATTCCCTCCCCTTTAACTTTACGAAAAGTAAGAATAATCGATATGCTTTTGGTTATTTGCAGTAGAGAATAACAGAAAAAAAAGCTTCTATGAGTTGTTCTTAATAATGTTGACTAGGCCCTAATGCAATTTTATTTATTAAAAAAAATAAGAAGTCTTTCATTGTTTCATGGCTTCAGTCGTGTAATTGTGTTGCCATACTGGTACCGACAGTAATTGTTAGATTTTGGACACCCCTTTGAACATAGAGCAATGTGTGAAAATGTATCTAAAAATTGCAATTTTGAACCTAAGCATCTTAAAAAAAAATAATTAAAAAAAGGGTCTGGAAGCTAAAATTTCCAGTGTATTTATTTTTTTTCAAAAATTTACTAAGTAGCCTATGCCAAATTTCAGGAAAATCAAAAATGTTGTTCAATTTTGTAAATTTTATTGGTAGATTATACATTGAATGACCCATTCTTTTCTGGTAGGCCTTTAACAGGAATATAACACAGAATGGTTTCATAATTTGTGGAGCATGTATCATAAATCCACAAATTAACCAGTTTATGGTTAAGCGCCCATAACAGAAACTACATGTGCATTTTTTCGGATCACTCGTCATAGAGCATAATTTTACATTTGAGTAACAATAGCATTGGCTGTCTGCTTATTTTTGCTACTAGTTTACAAATTGACTACAATTATTGCAGCTTGTAGCCACGACATTATTGCTAATGAAAGTGTCAAATGACGAGCTATAACGATTGATCTAAAATATGTAATTTTTTATGGCAGGGGCGCTTAACCGTAAAGTGGTTAATTGACGAGAGTGAACTGTAGTTTGGTATTGGGTTCCAAGAAGCCGACTAGCTGTACGCTATGTATCATGCAAAAAAGGGGACTGATGCCATGTGATAATTCATACCATCCACAATTGGCATTCCAGTTTGTGTCGAAGAAATATCAGCGCGGGAACCAATGTAACTGCACTAAATTGGACTTGAAATTGAGTCTAGTTACGCTCATATAAGATTGAAATGTCCAATTGGTTGCATCAAACACAATTTTATGACATTTTTCACATCATCTTGTCATTCCCCCAAGCCAGCACAGTAATTTATGCAAATTCCCCTGCATTAGTCATGCTTTCCATCGTTAGGCTGTAGCCATGCGGATGAATCATTGCATAACAGCCCTCTGAACCCTCCCAAGCACTACAAGAGAATAGGCCTACTCTCCCCATCAAACCATTGTCAAATGAACCGAAATAGGGTCTAAATCATTTCCCAATTTAATTAGGTCTTTGATTTTGATCATTTGGCTTGTAACAACACATGGCTCTGCAGGTTTTTGGGAGTGTCGAGAAATGGCTAGTTTGAATGTGCAACAGGCAGGGAACAGTGCTGTGGACCAACTTAATTGGTACCAAAACATACATCTGATATGCTCATGAGAATTTTTATTGTTCGCACCATATGCTAGCTTGAACAAGAATGTGACACTGCACAGGTGTGACCTAATGAAGTTTTCTTAGTGGTTTCCATCTACTGATTGCGTTACCATAGTCACCAATTCCACCTTAGGTTGTCATGGTAATTGGGCATTTGCGAATTGCCTAGCGGAATCATGCCACGCATATAGATTTTCATAGTACAGTGCCACAATCGCTAGATAAACAAACCCAGAGCCAGGGGAAAAACTAACAAAAGAAAGGAACTTGCCACTTATTAAGAGAATGGCTCGAACATTTAATGTCATTCATATTACACTATAAGGTAAATTAAGATTAATAGTCTATGTTGCACAGAATAAATTCAAAATAGCTTATACCAAAGGGTTGGTTTGACCCTTACAGGTGTGCCGTCCTGGCAAGATTTTGATTAGAAATGGGAGTTACTAAATTTCCTTGGAGTTATTGCTAGGCCTATATGCCAATGAAATTTGGTTTGCTGGAATAGGTTATGCACGTACATCGAGCCTCATTTTAGAACAAAAATTTTGTCAAGACAGTGCACCTTTAATTGGTTTGCTTACAATGCAGGACAAAAGTAAAAACTAATTATTGAGATATTCTGAAACACAGAGAAGCACTTCTTGTACATCATTAAGCACATATCCTTAACCATTGAAAATATTCGTTCTTTCTTGTAAAGCTTCATGCAGCATAAACACAAGTGAGTTCGAAAGCAAGTTAACTTACACAGCAGACCCTGCTCATCGCCATAATTCTGAATGCATTCGTACACTTTTTGGTGCATGCGCTTGTGCATTTCATCATGGCGATGGCATCCGGAGAAACTGACACTCCGTTTGGGGCTACGAGAAAGAACCGGTGAAGATTTGGGAGACGTGGATGGGAGGGTACCAGAAAGAGTATAAGCCGACGTCCATCCTCCTCGTTTTCGCCCCGAGTGGATTACCGCTCTTTGCCTTAAACTAGGCGGCTGCCAGTGGTCGTTTGGCCCATCGTAGAGCTGGCTATCGAACCAAGGAGTAGAATCCCATTCTGTGCATAAAAGAGCATGCAAACCACCAAATCCAATATATAGACACCACAAAAGCTAAATTTAAGACAGGCCAAACAACGGATGATTTGCTTGCGTTTTGTAAAGGATCATTTTCACTTTTATTTTGAAAAAAATATGATCAATATGCTCATATTTTTATTTATTGCGTCAATAGAAGGTTCAGCAGATAATTATTTTACAAAACAACAAGCAAATTTATAGCTTAATGCACAATGAAAAAAAACAGCACTAAGCTTGCACAAACAATCGAAGTAACAATGAACAACATGAGAGATGGTATGATAATGAATAGTTTCAGACCATAGAAAAGAGAGGAAAACGAAAAACAAGCAATACTTGATGAGATCTATAGCAAAGCGTGCTGGAGTGTTTTTCACTATTAGGCTACCAAAGAGTTTGCAAAATTTAGTTGATGTAAGAAAGGCCTGCCAAATTTTCAACAACGTGCCAATTTTTAGCAAACAAATTTAGTTAGTCACACCCACTCCTTTGTAAATCCTGCGCACCTCTATGCAGATGTATGGAGGGCTCACATTAATGTTACCTGTGTACATACTTATACTATTGCTCCCAATTATGTAAACAATTGTTTTAAATGGTAGGTGAATGTATTGATTATCACTATAATATTATAGCCTTTTCAACTCTATAATATGCATGCTTCTATATATAGTGTAAAATTTATTGGCATCATTTATATCAACAGCCTAGCACCTTGCTTATACAGTTATATTTATAACATTAGTTATAAGCTGATGGGAATTAAGCATGATAATTACGCTACATGTATTATTTGGATTTGCAATATAGCTTATGAGCTGTTTTAAATTTGAGCTAATACTCGTATGTATAGGGGCCTACTGCTGATAAACTTTTTTTTCATACTGGACTGGTTGGTTTACTTTTCTTAACATTCTTACATGTAATCTGCCACACACAAACCAATAGTTGCCACTTGTGATGAAGTTATATATATATTCAGCTCGATCTAAAGCCCCTCAAGTCGACTAATTTAGCTTGTATATCTTTATGAAATAGTGTAACATCATAAATGGGACGATTTTTACCACAATTCTCATAATGAGCAATAGAATTTCTATGGCTTGATAGCATACACGTTTGACAGTGCCAATAAACAACGTTATGTGTATCATGTAGTACTACATAAAATTCAATGTAAAACTATAGACCGATATACTGTGCCAACATTTGTTCAGATATCACATGCAAGGATTTATGGGCTTATAATAAAACGTATAGGTCTATATCCCCTGTAGCCCGTTAATTATGGTAATTCAAATTTATGGTGCAATGCACATCAGCTAGTCGGAAAAGCAGTTTTTTGAAGTGTAGGCCTATACGGGTCCACATAGAATGGACTAAGATATAAATAAAATATCAGTTAGTCACTCCCCTGGCAGGCTGATGAGTTGAGATTGGCAAAATTTCTGCTTAAGTTTTTTTAACACTTTGTAGTTAGCTTTGTATAGAAAACTGACTAAGCCATGCATTTATTAGACATATATACATGTATATAGCTCTTCTGCACTGCCATTCAATTGCAATTTAAGTCATCAGAGTATCTAATGACTTTTGATGAATTACAAATCAGCAAAACGCCAATTAACTGCAAGTGACGTCACTTCTTCATACCTCAAAACTTTGTTTAGGTAGGAAGAGCTCATGAGTTTTCAGATGCACTCTATACGTAGACCTTCTTGACGATTGCCATGGCAACCAAGATGCCTGTCAGTAAGCACAGAGCATCCTGAGAATACTATTATCTTAATTTGAGCTTATTATCAATTGAGCACGAGGCTTACACAGTGTGCGAGATTGAGCAAGTTTCTATAAAATTTGCAAGTGCAAGTCTCGTGCTCAACTGGTTCTCAGATGCAGAATGGTCTGTTCACTTCAAGATGAAGTCCTCGAAAAGAGTTATTGGCCTTTGCAAAATATGGGTTCAATTTTTCCTTCTGATTTAAATCATGGAATTTAAACCAATCAAACAAGCCATTCCAGTGATTGCTGATGAAATGGTTGATCTGCCCAAAACTGTGACCATGCATTAATTTGTAAAAATTAGATCAGTAGTTCTTGGAAATTTAAAACAAATACAGGTTGTAGAAGCTAATGACAAACTATTATATTTTATCTCATTAGTCTACCCTAATAATATCTTACTGGAAATATTGTAATTATATAATTTCACAAATCTGCGGCACTGCTGTCAAAGCACAAGCTAGGTCAGGGTCGACATGACATATTGCCTATATAGCAATTTGTTAGTGAATAATAAATTGAGCAGGTAGCCTACAGTAATTATTATATAAGCCATTAGATTTGACCTTATTATAGTTAAGTAGGGTCCTTAGACTGGAATTATAAATGTGTATACTGTATGACAAAATATATAGTCTACTTCTGATCTGAACAGATCTAAAGAAGCTTTTCAATCAAACAAAACATATAGTTTGCTCATGCAAACAAACATAATTAGTATTAATTACAGTCTGTTAAGCAACGTTACCACACTAGTACTAATTTGTGCCATAGCTGTTGTCTCCTTTGATAAAAATTAATCAAAAATTTATTTTTCAAATAAGCCAGTTAGTATTAATTTCCATGAAATCTGCAATATAGAGCCCATTGAATTAGTAGGCATACAATACAATTCCATGTGTACACCGATAATGTACAGACTTATGTCCCGGTATAATATGGCCATTTATATAAGCTGGAAAATCATGGAAGATGAAAAATGTGCCCAAAACTAAGAAATGACTACTGAATACCTGGAAAACTCACAATTTGTCAAGGACAAAATTTGAAAAATAGTGTAACAACCCTGTGAAATATTATTATAGGATTGGATAGCCTATAGCAGATCGTGTATAGCATCAATTGTTGTATTTCTTACAATACTTGTACGGGGCTATATATAGAAGAGGGTTATATTTTCCAGACAAAATTATTCATTTTTTACATTGATTACATGAAGTTCAGCTCTTAGGTCACAACACAACAGCCTGATTATAATGAGTAGGCCTACGTGTATTGTCAAATGTTGTAGATTCACTAAATTAACTGAAAGCGATTAATTGTCCCCTTAAGCAGTGGGCCTTGGGGGTGACAAACAAAGCCTAGTAAGACAAACTTGTTAAATCTATCCTTTTGCTTCCTTCAAAGGCATGTTTTATAAGAAGCTATAACTTTCAGGTTAAAATTTCATAATTTAGGTTTCCATGTCATGAGCTTATTTTGTTAAGTAACTTCAGTTTACCAACCAAAATGGGAAGTCAGTCCTTAAAAGCAATCAAATTAAAATCTAGTCAAAGAAAAGTGCACAATATTTTATTTCCAATGTTATATTTCGACAACGATATTAAATTAATAACATAGCTGTGCAAAACAAAAAAAACTAGTTCCATTATTTGATTAACTTAATTAACAATGTGCATAGTTTTTGGTTAGGCTGGCCTAAATTTAGATACCAGGGTAGATATGTAAATAACAGCATATGTGGTTTTAAACATGTGCTACATTGATTTATTTACAAACATTATGTAATTGTGTTACTGATCATCACAACAATGATTCAACCTGCATCAAACAGTATATTAGTATTACTGTTGTTCCCCTTGCTATATTTTCATTAATTCACATTTAGACCCACCCTTAATTAGACAAATTATTAATTTTATCTGATTTAGTCAGTATTACTTTTTTTTTTAATGAATGTATAGCCTTCTCAGTGTTTGGGGCACCCATTTAGCAGCTTGAATCAAAATATGGTCTATAGGCTAGTCCCAACAGTCGAAAAAATTCTTAATTTAATCTTGATAATGTACGGTAAGCTTAGATCTACATGTGTACGGAAAGATGTTTTGTGTACTTGTATTTGACCTAACCTCTACTTAACATTTAGGATGCCAATATAACATTTTAATATAACCAGGTGACCAGTTTTTCATGATAGCCTTACAATGAACTATGACCTAGACCTATATATACAAAGCTTTAACCTTTCCAATATTATTTTAGTCCTGAAAGCTTAGTAGCCTACTACCTGCCAACTTCCTATATTTATGCCTCACTTTTACAGGATTGATAGTCTAGATCAGAAATTAAACTTCAAGACCCAGTTAAAAGTAATGGAGGCCAAAATAACGGAATCTGGTTTTATAGAATTATTCTACAAACTGTTATATGCATAATTCTATCCACAAATTTTTTAATATAGTGGCTATAGGCCTACATGTAGTCAACTGCTGCTTAAATTATAATTTAACACTTGAGATGCTATTCCAGATGCAAACTGGATGCAAGAACCATTTAACTTAAGATCTGTGGGATCCTGGATGAACTATCTTACAAGATGAACTAATATTTCACTGGTCCAAACTAATAGTATAGCATAATATATTGGTCTGTACTGACTTCAATGTTCTAAATAGACCTACATGTAGCAAGAGCCTTTTTTTAAATAAGTTTCTGTGCACAGGATACACGATCATACACCTAGTGAATTACAATTGGGGATAAAACTGGTCCATTATGACGTGCATCAGGGTTCCAAAGGATTACACCCACCTGTGCAAGGATGCATTCCTGCCTGTCATTTAGGTGACCTTAGCTCGAAATGAAATCTTAATTAGAGGTAGGTATGCATATTATTAGTTTGGGGAGCAGGACTACAAATTAACACTCATAGACTTTGAAATATCTCTGTCATCACCAAAATGACATGATCGAACTAGTTTTCACAATTCATGGCTAGTAAAACTGCAGCATGTGAAAGTGTATGTTTGAAGATACTTTGAATTTTTTTACTGAATTATGATTACAAAACAATATGATGGGGCATGATTCATGAATGAATCAAATCACATGATCACAAGAAAGGCAATGGGGGTGATTTTACCTTCATTTTCCTCGTCGATTTTGAGTGCCTTCGAAATGTACTCAAAAGCCTTTCGATGGTGGTGTTTTTGCTTGGCCAAAGCGGGATCTCCAGGACCAGGACCTCCCGAAATCCCTGTTGCTCCTCCATCGTTACTCCTGGGGCTTACAATTCCGTCAAAAGACATGGTTTGTGGATCAATTGGCGAATGATCGACGTCAATAACAGCCCCAAACTCTGTTTGTTGCGCGGCCAAGCCCTCGATCCTGGCGGCTGAATGCAAGAGCGACGTACCCTTGGCGTATAAATACCGACATAACACAAACAATTGGTAGGCCAAACCGCGCAATAAATTAAACAGCAATATGACCGGCAGGGAAACCACCCGCAAATTGCGTTTGTGAACCGAATAGGATTCCAGGGTTGGACGGCTATTATGTTCTTCGCTGTCGGATTTATTGTTTTCACTGCTTTCTGGAGCCTCTTTCCGCAGCATCCGTCCGCCATTACCAACAAACCGCGAATATTCCCTGGCAGCTGTGGCCCAACCGACGGTCCATTTTCGTTTGTGCGATTTGAAATAACGTGCGCGAGGGATGGACATATAATTTTAAATCAGAAAATGAATGAGTGATCGTAGCGCTCAACTCCAAACTAGTTTTTTTTTTATCTTCTGCCCACATTTCTTATTAGCTTTCATATTTTCCTCGCGAGATGTGAGAAAATGCCATAGAGATTATTAGCCTTTTTGAAAATGCATCATAGCGGCGTCATGTCCCGCCATCTAGAGAGTAACTTGAGAAGCCTAGCGGAAATTTTGCAGTTTGTGCTCTGAAAAAGTGCGCGCATTTCCTTCTCCGTCGCATTTCTTTGCGAAAAGATGTGGAATTTTAGTTCTGTGGTTTATGTGTGAAGGTGGAATGATCGTGGATTTAAATTAAGAAAATGTAAGTTCAAACAATTTCTCTCAATTTTTGTAGGATAAATTTAAAATTGCTGTACCTATTCAGGTTTATATATAAACTGGTATACCAGTCTACCAAGACATGTGGTCATGATGAGGTCTATGACCAAGAGGACCAAGTTAAATTTAAAGGGGCACGTACTGGTTGTTTTTTTTTTTTTTTGGGGGGGGGGGGGGGAGGGGGTATATGCAGGTAATATACGGCCTGTGCTATTTGGATTTGGTATGCCACTTATTCGCTGGATACGTCTGGATTGCAAGGGTGGATACAGGATTTTGCTAAAGGAAAGGGAACAATCACATGCGACCTTTTATGCTGGCTAAGAGAGAGGGGGGGGAATTGCCCCCCATTGCCCTTCCCTGTATCCGCCCATGCTGGCATGTTTTAGTAAGCTTGGACAAGAGATGTTCTAACCATCCTTTTAAGAATCAAATAGGTATATAAAGCTAGTTGATCAAGCAGTCATCCTCAATCCTCATTAGGAGGGGTGCCCATGCTGTTAAAAACTTATTACAGTTGTTTGCATAAGATTGCCATTCTTGCCTGTAGTAAAACTGCAGGGGAGCCAACTGCAGTACATTCCAGAAAGAATTATTGTTTATTTTCTGGGGGTTTTTTCTTTAGTATTACTTGGGATGCAAAAAATGTGTGTGCATAAAACTACATTTGCTCGTAAATTAGTCTTGATAAAATATCAACTTTAGAGGATACTTATTTCTTTTCAATGTTTCATTGTTAATACATGTACTATTAATGTACACGTATTATGTACGTGAAAGTCTGAACTTTATATTTCTCATTTTAAAGATTTTACTCATGCCATCTTGCACAATTTGTGTGCATGATCAATTCATTGATTGTTGTACCAGTCAGTTAGCAATATAACTCATAATAACCCTTCAATCACGATGCACAACACAGGTTCTCTCTACGATATTTGGTCAGATAAAAGACAATCAACAAACTTATACATGTATTGAACATCAAAAATTCTAGTAATCATTAATGATTTCAGTCTCCATAAATTCTGTGGCTACATTTGCAGTGTCTTAAAAATGTCATTTATTAATTAAAAATGAAATTTATCATTTATTAAGGGCATTTTATTCACTTGCAATGTTAGTAGTTTGGGTAAGCACTTCCAACTAGCGTTTCATCATTGTAAGCCATGGTGTACGTCTGAATTTTAATGTCGTTACCGTTGATATTCAAGGTGCATTCCCCTGAATCTGGACGTGCATAAAAGCACAGAGTGTAAACTGATAGGTCAAATGCAGGACTTGTGCCAATGAAAAATCCACCAATGGGTTTGTAATATTCGTCCCAGAAGAAGGGATTACGGATTACGTAGGTCTGCAATGATCAATTAAAGCAATTACATTTTTAAATGTATTACAGTTTAAAACCCACTGCCTGACAATGTAACTTACCCCACCAAAATCCATGATCTGCACGTAACCTATGTAATTCACACTACCCTCTTGTTCCAACAAGGCAAAGCGCACCCAGTTGTGTAACCCACTGATCTCATCATCTTTGATTTCTCCAACTTGAACGTGTTCAGCCCCACTAGAACTGAGAGCACCCGAACGAACATACAAGCTATACCAGATTTCTCGCAATGCAATCTGAAAGTCAGCATCAACCGATGATACAACACCTAAAATAAATATAGAGTTATAATTTAAAATCATTTATTTGGGACACTCTGGTCCTTGTGCATGTTGCAATATTGTGGCTGTCAGTGTACCTTTAGATGCTAAGAAATCGTGGGTTAGCTGCAAAGCCTCGCTCTTCATGGCTTCACTTAGGAAGTCGTCTATCTCTTGCCATTCGGCCGAAGTGAGGTCTTCGGTTATGGAATCGTCCCGAATATAATCATCGAAAAGTGCAGTAAGTTTTTGATAAATTGGAACAGTGGTGACTTCAATGGGAATTGAATTAAAGAGCCTTAAAGTATTGCATAAATAAAGAATTAAAGTGAGTTAAAAGTCAGGCACTTGAAAGCACATGTATGAATAGTGAAATAAATTTCTGGCGTACGGATCTGGGGCCTCATCATCCTCGCTGCTATCTGCAATCTGACCTTGCAACGATAAGCTGACGGTCACCTTGTCTGCATCAGCATCCCAGATTTGTTGACTTAAATCTGCAATTTCTTGGTCTGTGATATCTGATGCTTAAATTGTTAAAAAATACATTGGATATGACATGGCGATGTACTGCTTTGGGACCTTAGCCAATTTCAATTTGATTTTTCATTTAAGTGCAACTTACTGCCGCATTCTGTAGAATAGTCTGTGCAGCAGTCTGAAAATTCTTCACATTGGTCATTGCATTGGCAAGGCAAGGAAGAATCGTAGGCAATATTACAACGACCAACGCAAGAGTCTTACAAAATGAAGGAATAAAATGTAGTTTTGAAGCAAAAACAAATTTATAATTTTATTTTGTTTTTAAAGTAGTAAATTTGGATGTTTACCTTCTGCACTTCCACATTCTGTAGCATAATCTGCACAGCAGTCAGAAAATTCTTCACATTGGTCATTGCATTGGCAGGGTAAACTAGTATCGTAATCAATGTTACAACGACCAGCGCAAGAATCTATAAATGAAGGAATAAAATGCGGTTTTAAAGCATTAACAAATTTATCATTTAATTTTGATTTTAAAATAATAAATATGGACGTTTACCTTCTGCACTTCCACATTCTGTAGCATAATCAGTGCAGCAGTCGGAAAATTCTTCACATTGGTCATTGCATTGGCAGGGTAAATTGGCATCATAGTCTATGTCACAACGACCTGCACAAGAATCTTATGAAAATAAAGAAAATAAAAAGCAATATTTAGGGTTAACTCAAAGTTAATAATGAATTTATAACTTATCAGAATAATGTTACGATGTCTAAATTAAGAACCTACACATTGTGCTATAGTCCGCACAACAATCTCTAAGGTTTACACATGCAGTATTACACTGACTTACCTGGATATGGCTTTTAGGCCTACTAATATACATAGGATTATGAAAACCCAAATGTATCATTGTAATTTAGATCTTAGGTGCCATAATTTTTTGAGGGTACATTCGAAATTTCATACTTACTCATATTAAAAATGTACAACAATATAATTAACATGGTTGTGGTTCTCATTATCTTATTATAACTTTTGTTGCATAAGGATTCTTTTCTGTATCGATAAATGAAATGATCGTTACTAGTTGTAATTAGTAGATTATCGTTATTACGATTTATAACTGTTAGAAATCTGCTAATTTATATAAGCAGTTCTCATCTAAAATTTAATGTTTTCAAGAGCAAACTTCTAGCCAACCTCTTCATTGGACACCTAACATATTTTGCTTGTGCTTAGAAACTTATATGGCGTAATATTATTGAAAATGCATTCAGTTAAAGCCATACATGTATGTTGAAATTGTATTTTTACATTACATTTTTGTTTATATGGAGTGTATTGCTAATTGCTAATTATTAGTTATATAAATTCCATCTTGCTACTTTAAGCATATGCTTCAAGCCTTCAAGCTTCTACTTTAGGTTGTACTTTATTTTCATTCAGGGATCTACTACATGTATATGTATGGAGAGCAATAATATTGTATTTGACAGTACAATGTAATGAAGATATTTATTTGGGAATGGAAATTATTCTATGATCCATTTAGCAGTTGGTGCCATAAGTTTTTAAATGACAAATATAGTCTACTAAAAACTAGTAATAACCATTGTATAAGCTTAGTTGCCATTATTCCTTTAGGATTCCTCAGTAAAAGTAATTTCAGCCTAAAATAACTTAAAAAGAATTCTAAAATATAAATTATTGTAGTATCTCTTACCGATAGCTTGACCATTTGCTGATGCAGACAAGAACAGCAGAACGACCATGATGAAAATTTGATGCAAATGGATCGACATTGTTAAGTATTAAAATATAATATTTAAAATCGACTTTCCTTGACAATTGCCTGTTTAAATGAACAATTCGCGCAAAGTTTGGACAGAGTTGGAGTCTTTTAATTTAATCTTAGTTGATCGAATTTAATGATATCACTCACATGTTATGAGGAATCATGATTTTATCCAAGGTAGCCAATAGTTGCTAGGAATAGTTATACACACAGAACGTATTTGAGTGACTAGCTATTATAACAAATTTGGAGTATATGCTACTACAAAAATAATCAAACACTTAAAAATAAAATGTTTGATAAAGTATATATGTTGCTATTAGGCCTATATTGTTTTAATCATTTATCGCAAAATATCATCAGTTCTATACAGTGGCGGATCCAGGAATTCCTTTTGGAGGGGCCGGGGGGGGCCATTTTATTAAGGGTGGGCGCCAATCCCAAAAACGAAACAAAACGTGAAAATTATCCCCAGGGCCTCATGTAGAAATCCGTTTCGGTTGGGGAGGGGGGAGGTTAGACCCAAAATTTTATCCAAAATTTGGGTCGCAGGTGAAAATCAAAAAAATTTTTTTTACAAAATTGCAAAAATTGACTCAAAATGGCGCCGCAGGCGACTTTTTTGCCAAAAATCACTTAAAAATGAACTAAAAAAACGGGTGATAGGCGCCAATTTTGTCACTTTTGAGGGAGGGAGGGAGGGAGGGGCGCATTTTCTGACCCTTTGGGGGGGCCATGGCCCCCATAGCCCCCCTTCGTGGATCCGCCAGTGGCTCTATCAGGGCTCTATATAGCATTGCTTCCAGGGGCGTCCCGAGGACGATCTATTGGGGGGGTTACGAACTTTAATTATGCCGACTGATTGCTATAGGTTTTGCCGACTACATAAACTGTTTCCTCAAGTAACTATAATATATAATTTTAATAATAATTTTATGCATAGCCAGGGCCCCACGCACAAAGAAATCTATTTCGG
>JAQIXP010000036.1:0-44625 GCA_034700285.1 Proteroiulus fuscus | reverse complement strand
CAATTATTATTGGCACAGAAATTAATATCTAGTAATTGTGTACTGTTTAAAAATAACTTGTTTCAAAGTGAGACTGTTCCTTTAATTATACAGTATGCCATGGATGATATACCAAAGTTACATGACATCATATAATATAACTTTTTTTCTTCTCTTTTTTTAACAAGCTGTATAACTTTGCTATATAACACGTTTTGTGATATAGTGTGGATGCACCTTTACATTTGTGTTATCACCTATGGTGCATGATGTCATGGTCAGATATGTCAACTTATTAGCATTTTTAAATCTCGTGAGCAGACAACACAAATAGGCTAAGTTAGTTAGCTATTTGTATTTATAACTGAATAAATGAATTGTTATTATCGATATATTTTCGCTGCAAAATATCATTGTTTTGCCTGGAGATTTCAACAATAAATCTTATGGTTTGAATTACCTATATAGGCCTACTACCAAATGGCATCACGTTATGCTACTGATAGGGTACTGAAAGTACACTTCTTTTCTGTTCAATAAAAGGGTGAATTGGGGAGTTCTAATGCTTACTGGCCAATATCAATCAGGCACTTAGCAGTATGAAGTCAGGCTATCTACATGGCCATCTATTAAGCTGGAGTAAGTAATCTATAAGAAGTAGAATGCCCTTTTGAATTTACGAGTTTCCTGAAAATTGCTTTAATTCATTGCCATTGGCTTATTCCAAGAATCTACATTACACCATGTAGATGTAAACAAGATATGCCATCAATTTGCTTTTTGTCGGTGAAAAATGGAGATCAGGCTTTTAATTTTACGATTTGATTAAAGGATAATGAAATGTTGGCATGTGTGCTGCAATTCAAGAATCCCAATACTTCAGTTTACTTAAAACCAATCAGGAAATTAGCATTCTAGTCTTAATTGTATGGGAACACGAGTGAATAATTATGGGTTGGAAAAGCTATCCTAAATTTAATCATCTCAATTATTTCCTTGCAGCTGAAATATTAGCTCGGTCTTAATGTTTTCAATAGCTTGATAGAATTTCAATGTTTTGATGGGCTGACAATAGTTTCCTGGTTTAAACATGTTTAATTTTTTGGAAATTTAACTACTCGGTAAATAGATGTGTGTATTTTTTTCTTCTAAAATTTAAAAAATTACAAAATGATTTATGAAATTGATGTGCTTTCATCAGAACATTAGCTTCAATTTTTTTTGCAAAATTTACGACATTGATGTTTGTTTATGATTAGGATCCATGGACTGTAATTAGAAAAGGCTTTTAACATTAACAAAATATCAGGTTTTAGCACTCTTATATAATCGTTCTCATTTAATATGCAAATTGTTGACTGTCTACTTATTGCTCAGATTTGAAGAAAATTTTAGTCTGCTACTATTTTTCTGTAATGTTTAGTTTGAAGAGTAGCCTAGTGGGGCATTTATGGACGTCCCCTTAACTCAAGTGTTAAAAAGGGTTAGGCGTTATCATGTAACTAGATAACCCTTTATTCATTCTCCTAACCATTTAATATTATTTTGATTTCTTTTTTCTTTTCTTAAAATGAGAGGGTGGGCTTGAGCTATTATAATGTAGACTGTAATAGGCATGCAATGCACTTTTAATGCATGTGACAAGGTTGAATTTTTTGCTCTTGTAAATTTTTTCTCAGGTAAGGTGGTTACTCTGTACTCCATTTTGAAATGTTTTCTACAATGAAATAAGATCAAGGAAATTTCCTTGCGGACTTTTACATTGGCAGAAAAAACTGCTCAAATCGAATTTTCTGACAATTCTATTAATAGCTAGTGGGATTTTAGTTGGAATATATGTTTGTTCAGTTACTTATTGTCAATGTGTTCATGGTAATATAGGTATTGAGAATGGTTATGCCAATTACTCACTTATCAAGTAAATAAGAGCAAGGACTGCTAATCGTGAATATGAAAATTACCTGTTTTAAATTGGGCTTTTGATTGCATGTGATAAGACAGAGCTATAAATAGATTCCTACAGGAATTAATGAAAATGTGAAGTGATTTTCTACCAGTAATGGCAGTGGAGGTTCCACCAATGATGATATTAGTGACGTATCACAATCATGAACTAGAAGTATTGCTTAATGGGCAAGTACTGCCTGATGACGTTATTCTTTTGTAGCAGAATTAAACATTTTGAAACTTAATTTTTTTAAATAACTAGACAGCATATAGTTAGGAAATTTTGGGAAAGGCATTGATTATTGGTAAAGAAAAGTTTTAAGGGTGATCTTTGACCTTTAACTTTAAAGCGTCAATAGAGCTTTCAATGAAACCTTATGATTGGCTATCTAAAAGCCTCAACAAATATCACATAATATTGCTTTTTAAAGGGAAAGTCCCACCTTGTAGTAAGTAATATTTAAAATGTACACACTTACTATAGTGAAACCAAGCAAAAGAACGGCGTAAATATCCTTTGACTTGTGATTGCCAGTAATGGGATATTTACGCCTTTCTTTTGCTAGGTTTTTCTATAGATATGAATGCCTATAAAAATAAGAATTGCAGAATAGTTTGCATATTGAAGCAATCGCAACGTTTGCCAAATACATATTAGGCGCCATTTTTCCCTAGATTTCAGTAGGCACAGGCAGTTGGTAACGCCCTCAAGGACAATGCGTGTCTACATGTTTTATAAGAGCTGATACCTTTTATCCAGTAGAGTGCGCTACATACTGTCAATAAAATGGCGTCTATTTGCGCTTGGCATTTTCACTCAAATCCATGCATTCAAGACAGTTTATTTATGGATTGGTGAGCTAAAATCAAATTGCAATTTCCATGCCTTTAATTGTTATGTTCTTCCTCTTACGACCAACTTCTTTCAAAGTGGGACTTTCCCTTTAATTTGTCCCTAAATCAGTCATGTAACATATATATTGTTGATTTGAACTGCATAGCCAAGCACCATGTAGTTATGAAATAGTTACTTAATGAGTTCAGAAAAACCTGAAATGTTTTTGATAAATCAGTCGGTATCTTCTATTACATTAAATAGTTTAATTGTAGATAAATTACATTGCTATAGCGTTTTAAGTACCAAACGTGTAAGTAATACTGGGTTTGTGGGCGAAAAAGAAACGCTTTTAAATGCCATTTTTTGTAGGCTTACCTGATGAATTATGTTGAAGAAGAAAAGGTGAAGCTGTTCTGTAAGAAAAAAATCCGAAACATTAGATAGATAAGAAAATGTATTTATGAACGTCTGTATGGGTGTCACCTTTTACGATAGGTTAAGAATGGGAGAAAATGACAATAACAAAGTAACAAATATGATGGGAATCATCAGATTCACTCTACTTGCTTCAAAATCTCGTTATTCCTGTTTTTATACATCCTAATGAAATGGTTCCACACATTAATGCACCTTGAAATCAATACGAAAAGTAAAAAAAGGGAAATTTGTCTGGTGAAAGACCTAAAAATCAAAAGAAATGAAAATGAATGCATGAATTGAAATACTATGAATCCGGCTAAATTTAGCTTTTAAATCCGGAACGAAAAAGTGAAGCGGAACTTATATATCATGAATTCACTTCTGTTTAATCAAAATATAAAGGTTAACGGTTCACCTTATCACTTCAAAGGTATGTCTTACAGCAATACTGCCTTTACAAAATATTGCATAATTTTTTTTTAAAAATAAAATATTGTTACCTATCTGGCTAGGTCTTGACTTGGAGCTATTGTAAGATTTTCTAGAAATTTCCAAGAAGTAGTATCGGTGTAGCAGATGTTATTGTAAATTCAGTTTTGAAAATTGTAAAAATGAATTTGAAAAAACCTGCAGAATTAATTTTAAAACTTAAATTAAAATGTAAAGAAGAAGTCATTTTGTACAATGTGATGCTTAAAAATTAATATAAGAAATTCAATTGTTATGCACAAAATTCCCGACATTAAAATTAACACAGTAAAATTGGAATTCTTTTTAAATATTTTTTGTTTAATACAGAATTAAAACCAAAATTAAATGAGTCCAATAATAAACCATCTTCCACTACTAATAGATGGCGCTTAAAGTGTATGAGATTTTACAATTTAAGTATAATTCCTGGGATCAGACCCAAAGGCACTGCCCATGTTTTTTATAAATATTGTGATTTCTAATTACTGGTAACTTTAAAGGGAAAGTCCCACTTTGTAACAAGTAATATTTAAGTTGAATGGCTGTGACAATAATAAGTGCAACAGAGTTTCCATATTGAAAAAAATTACGACGTTTGCCAAATACATGTTAGGTGCCATTTTCCCATAAATTGCAGCAGACACTGAAAGTTGGTGATGCCCTCTATAGGACATGCATGTCTACGTGTTTCATGAGAGCTGATGCCTTTTATCCAGTAGAGGGCGCTACACACAATCAGTAAAATGGCGCCTATTTGAGCTTTCTATTTTCAACCAAATCCATGTATTCAGGACATTTTATTTATTGATTGGTGGGCACAAATCCGATTGCGTTTTTCGTGTCTAGCCTAATTTTTCATGCTCTACCTGCTACAAGTAACTTCTTTCAAAATGGGACTTTCCCTTTAACTCCAATATTATTATTTAATCGACATTTAGTACTAATTAATACTTTGCATTTAAAAATCATTTGTCACGAAGCCTAACTTACCATTTCGAAGTAAATTAATCATTTTGCTCTTGTTTAAATTTCTAGATAAGTGCTATAGCTAGTACTATAATTCTATTTATGAAATGCTAATGTTCAATAAAAATGAAATAAGTTCTAGGATAAATTAAAGTGAAGCAAATTTAATGTAAATGATTTTCTATAAGGCTTTTGATAACTGTTCAACCGATTTATATTTATAACTGTAATATTTTTCGTGGAATTTGGGAACATTATTCACCATGCAGTATTTCAACACGCGTTTTCAATTCTAGTTTTAGAAAAAAATTGAAATGGCCACCCACTGAGAAATGTGAGAAATATAAAATTTCACAGGCTGTTGAGCTTGTTAGTTTTTTTTCTCTATAGCTTTTTTAGTTCACTATCACATATTTAATTTCGAGAAAGTGTATAAGGTTTCGTATGCATGTAGGTCTGTAGGCCAGTTTTATTATTAATTTTTTTTTCACTAAACTAATTTTGGATTTTAATAGTCTGTACGATATTCTTAGGAGAATATGTGACGCCATCTTGAATTTTGTTCACCGACCTCCTTAGCATTTTTTATCTCTTTTTTTTACCCCTGAACTCTCGTAAGTTATTCTGATAAGAATGTCTCAGCATTTTATTTATGATTTTTTACCTACATGCGACTATGTACTAATATGCTGTGTAATGATGAAGCAGAAATAGCTGATATACAACTTACCCAAAGAAAGATATAATATGTAATCAAAAATGACGAATATTTGAAAAAGTGAGAGCATTTATTTTACAAAAATATTCATTCAATCAACTTTTTAAACAAAATATTTCATGATTAACACATGTTGATCTACACATTTTATGCTGTTATTTTACATTAATGATGTTAGTTTTAAATGGAAAATCTCACCCTATTTTACATGTTATTTTGAAAAGAAAGAAGGAAATGAAAGTCATAGAAAATTCAAATCGTAATTGAATTTACTATTATAATAAATAATATTTTGAAAGGGCTTGACTTGATGGAAAATGCCTTTCATAAGAAGTAACCATGTTTTTATAGAAAAGTAATTGCCGCCATCTAGTGATTAAGTTTAGTGTATAATTCAGTTTTGATAACCATCTTAAAAATCCAACACACATTACTATTACTGTATATAGATAAAAGAGAAACTATACATGAACACTTTCAGTTGTTTAATTTACAAAATTAACTATAGATGGCACCAAGTCCTTTTTTGCAATAATATGACAAAATGGCGCCATCCATGTATTTTAGAAAAGTCATGATTTTTGAATTATGATAAGTCTTCTGATAATACCAATTTCTGTGTCCTTCTCAACTATATAATATTTCTCCTTATTTTAAAAACAACTTGTAGCAAGATTAAACTTTCCCTTTTAAATTTCTGCTTGTCCCTTATTATTGACGGATGCACTATAATCATACTTATACATTGGCATTTTGTTTCATTTTTTATGAAAATATGTTATATAACCTACTAGAAAAAGTAACAGGATTATTTTTCTATAATGTTATACCTAAAGTACAGTGTTGTTGTCAGCACAAAACTACATTTCATAATTCCCCTTTTAAAAATTAGAGGTTTCAAAACATTGGAATTTTTTTTCCAACAGTATGTTTATTATTGCATTCCTGAGTGTTGTACATGTACATGAATTTCTGAATTAAACTTACTAAATTGTAAGTAAACTATTTAAAGGGAAAGTCCCACTTTGTAACAAGTGCTATTTAAGTAATGAACAACTTAAATATTTGATTGGTTAGGACAATAATAAGTGCAGCAAAGTTTCCACTTTGAAGAAATTACGACGTTTGTCAAATACACATTAGGCGCCATTTTTCTATAGATTTCAGCAGACACTGAAAGTTGGTGGCGCCCTCTAGGACATGCATGTCTACTGTTCCATGAGAGCTGATGCCTTTTATTTAGTAGAGAGCGCTACATACTGTAAGTAAATTTGGGTTTTGCATTTTCGTACAAATCCATGTATTCAGTACATTTCTTTAATGATTGATTGGTGGGCTCAAATCCAATTGCAATATTTCTGTGCCTATATCTTAAATTTTTCATGCTCTTCCTCCTACAACCAACTTCTTTCAAAGTGGGACTTTCCCTTTAACAAATGTGTATTTATTTAGTGGGTTTTTTTTTTTTCAAAATTGACATAATTTTGAGTTTTGGATTATATATTTGTTTCCAACCCTGAGCTGGGTTGGGTCTTATTTTGGTGCAATTTGCAAACATTACTCCAATTTGCAACTACAATGTACTGATAAAAAGTAATTTGTATATGAAATGTCATTATAAAATTGCTAAGTTTTATAATAATATTTACTCTGATAGTAGTGTTTAAACTATGTGATTGTGTATATACCACTCAGTATTGATCCCAATATCCACCCATTGTAATGGCCAGTGAATCATGTAGTTTTAATCACGAGTATTATTTCCAGTTTTTATACAAAAGTCAACATTTTGTAATAATTTAACTTTGTGTTAAAAATTATATTTTTCTATAACCAATTTTTTTTTTTTTCATATTTTTTAGGTATTTTCATCAAAGCATCGACAAGGGCGCCAGCATGTACCTGAAGAGGGGCTGGAATATCCTGCACGAAAATTATCCCCCAATTGCCAGACTGCACTTAATGAGTCTTCCAAACTCAGTGTAAAAGTAAGAAACTGAAAACTATAATTTATTATTTTATAAGGATTTTTTTTTTCATGTATTTTTTAAAAGAATGTAGCTTGTTGAAGTGCTTTTTAAACTATCTAAACCAGTAACCAAATCTTGTTTCCTATAAAGTATATCCTAAGGTCTATACGTGCAAGATACATAATTATTGGTCTAACTAAGGTTAGGGTAACGGAACCCCAAGGTTCGGAGAGAAAAAATATAACCCTGGGGTGCAGCTTGCAAATGACAATGCTAGATTCTACGTAATTTTATGTCTGTGTTTTGTATAAAATTCTTCAGCAGTTATGTTATATATGAAAACGTGCTTTTGGAGTGGGGTATAATATCCCTTGGATGGTAGCAGTTATTATTTATATTCTCTGGCTGACCATAAACTATATTCGTGGCTATTTTCTTAAAACGTAGTTAGAATTCAAAAACACATTTTGACAAGGTTATTGTAATTTTAACTGAAAATTCCTGGGTTTTCCCATTTACTATACTATGATTGTAAATTTGCGGTTTTGTGGAAATAAATGTTGCCTTCTCTGTGGGAATACTAATTAAAAAAGTCATAACAAGTTATTCAACTGAAGTTTGTATTTACGACATCTTGTTAAAGTATTAATCGAATTTTGCAACATTTGTTGTTATTACTTTAATTGAGGACAAAACAAATTCTGCGATACTTGACCCTATTATTTTTTTATGATTTCTTGTAATGTCTGTGCTGGTTAAGTGTTGCCCAGGCTATGACTTATTGCTGAAAGATTACAGCGGGATTCAGTATTAAAGTTAAATGAAAAATTTAGGTTAATTCAATAGCTTTTAAGGCATTTAAAACAAAAGTAAATCTCTGTTGCTGGGGTGCATTTTCATGCAGTTTTTGATAGTTTTTGATATGGTCCAATGGTCATAAGGAAGGAAGTGCAATGCTAGGTGTGGCTTTTAGGTGTGTCCACACTATATCACGAAACGTGTTATATAACAAAGTTACACAACTTATTACAAAATGAGAAGAAAAAAGTTATAAAACATGATGTCATTTAACAATTGTTATGGTATATCATCTTGTATCAGCCAATAACACGTTGCATATGACGTTATATAACAAGTTGTACAACAAACATATAACCAATATATGTTTACGTTATATATAACTATGTTTTGTGATATAGTGGGGACGCACCTTAAAATGAATTCACTTTCAATCTTTTAGTCCAGCCTTCTATCGTGCTAAAACCAATTTTGGAAAATTTAATTACAAAATTTTACCACACTGTTATTTAAAAAAATTAACAATTTGGTAATTTTTTCTTTATTAAAATTGGGATATTTTTTTACTTTAAAAAAGCTATAGATTTAGTATGCATTTTCGTGTAAATATGGAGTGCATGGCATTCGTTGTCATTGTTTTTGGCATTTGGGCCAGGCAAAATGGCACAAGGATTCAGGAAAAATGGTGCAAAAAGTTAGAGTACAAACAATGAACAGTTCTCATAATAAAATGGACTTTTTTCTTCTCATAAATTAATCAACAACAGGAATTTTATATCTGAGAAATTAGTAGATGATGACTGCAAATATCTGAATTATTTTATATTTAAGAGTTTAGAGAAAACGTACAATTTATGGATTTTTTATATTTACAGGTATAAATTGAAAAAAATGATATGATTTTCTCATTAAATGTTTTATAAATGAGTTCATTTTCTAAGATTTGCAATTTTTTAACAGATGATGGTAAAGCTGACATCTGACGACCTAGCCCAAAATGACCTGGATCGGATCCAGGATTCATTTCCAACGGATAACTTATTACTTTACGATAAAGACCCACTTTCTCCGGTTGGTTTTAATTTGTTCAGCTTATTGTTATTTTGGTTTTTTTTTAATGAAAATGTTTTATTCATAGTGTAAATATATTTACCATTTTATAGAGATCTAAACTTCTCGTACGTAAACGATCCACCACAGCTAGCAGGCTGCAAAGAGCACTTTCTGGAAAAAACAAAATCGTACCAACCGAAAAGTGAGCATTTTTAGAGAGTAGCTTCTTGTAATTTTAATATTACAGACAAATTTTAACTCGGTTGCATTATTATTGTTACAGGCAGGGAAACAATAATGAAATAATTGGAACGGAAAGTGTGCCGAGAGTAATTCCACAATGTCCACGGAATTTTATAATGGGCTCTCCCGTCCAGTTGACCACGGTAAGGCACATATTTTATTTTTTTTTAATTCTATCATGATAAGGGTAATGATAACAATTCCATTGATAAAAATGCATTTGTTAACTTGGAAACTGAGTAGGTTGGCTTTGTTTTTATATTCTCAAAGTGCATTTTTCTGAACTGGAATCAATTTTTTCATTTGAAAACTGTTTTATGGATGACTTTGAAATTTTGGCTGTAGTCTTACATTGCTATCAAGAATTTAAAAAAATGGCAAATTTTTTGATAAAAATAAGAGGAAAATAAAATCACATCTGTGGGTATGCACTGTATACATATATGTTATGTCATTACTCAACTGCTGAATTATGGTTTAAAAATCTTAAACCAGTTCACACCTTACTGTCAATCTAAGAAGTTAATAAAACAATTCGTCTAGTAGTTTCTGTAGTTACAGAAGAAGTAATTTTGATAAAAGAATCCATTGATTAAAGGGAAAGTTTCATTTAAAAAGAAGTTGTTTGTAGGAAGAAGAGCTTAAAAAATTAGGAAAGGCATGGAAATTGCAATTTTATTTTAGCTCTCCAATCAAGAAATAAAATGTTCTGAATGCATGGATTTGATTAAAAATACAATGCCCAAATAGACGCCATTTTACTAACAGTATGTAAAGAAACTCAATCATAAATACAGTGGCCATCTTTATGACGTGTCCATAAAATCCAGTGTTGTCAGATACAATCATCTAAAAGTCCTCATAGCTATGCAACACACATTGTTAAACTTTATGGATTAAACTATTGAGATATAATAACTTCCCATGCAGAATTCAATCCTTGTCATAACGGGAATATCAAGCAAATGAAAATCATTCAAGGATTTGTTGGTTGGATAATATGACAATATAAAAAAGTGTAAAAAATACAAACATAATATGAAAAGTTTTCAAAAATGCTAAAATTTTGTTTCTAAATAACAAATGTCATAATTTCTGACATGTATTTCCTGTAAAAGACAGATTTGTCATGTCAGGGTCTGTTTAGCATTTTCATTTTTTGTGTTGAATTTATTAATTCATTGAAAAAACATAAAACAGATCCATTGATGAAAGGTAATAAACATGTCCATTTATATTTAAACAAGAAAATAGTTTAACTCCAGTATATGTCATATTTTATATTTTAAGAAAATAGTTACTGACAATCAGCTATATATCTGATTAAAATGAACTAAAAAGAAATCAACACCACCCTAAAAATGTCCAATTAAATCTATTTCATGTGGGCATGCCATCTTATTAATATTATAATTCTCCAGCCTTGATTTTTGAATGAAGTTGCAGGGTAAGCCCTTAAAAATGCAGAAATTTCAGCTTTTATCTTGATTTCCTCTTAATCAATTATTATTTTTAAAATTTTTGACAAATGGCTCTGTATGTACATGTATAACCTTTACACATCACTGATCTCAGTATCTGGTTCAGTGATTGTTTTCCTTAACATTGACGCAAAATCAAAACTTTATGACGTAAATTATGTAGACCTACTCCAATTCAAAACATCCGTGATATCTATTCGTACCTTTTTCTATTTACAATGGGAAAAAAGGGGTAATAATCCATGCATTCAATAAAGACTGTATTTAAACCACCGAGTCAAGTGTCTATCAAAATATTACATTTAATAATATTACTCCCATTCTCTCCTTTGTGCGAATTTTATGTAATATTTTGTGCTGTTCAGTTTCACAAAAACCATATAGCTTATTTTAATCGTAAGGATATATGGGATGATGATTAATATAAGAACCCACCCAAATGAATGAATTTAATTTCATTTCACTTTCACTATTTAACAATGAAATCATTCATTCAGATTTCTAACCGAAATCTTCCAAGCGAAAAAATCGTGGGAAGTTTTTGACATGCCGTGTATACTTTATTATCGTCCTAATTTTTCATGTAAATTCAAATACGCTCGTATTTTTTAATTCAACATTTGCGGCAGTGCTGTATACTATGCTGCTTTGGGTAATAAATTTATGAATCAAATCGTATATTCAGTGCATCTATTAGGTGAATAACATGAAAACTTAATTCATACAAAAATGCTTCCATTGAAGTTATTATTTTTTTTGTAATCTTAAAGTAAGAATGTGTGCAGAGAATTTTATGCCGATGGTTTTTATTATTTAAAGGGAAAGTCCCACTTGTGACAAGTGCAATTTAAGTTCTGCACACTTACTAGATATGAATGGCTGTGGCAATAATATGTGCAGCAGAGTTTCCATATTGAAGAAATCATGACGTTTGCCAAGTACATGTTAGGCGCCATTTTTCCATAGATTTCAGTTCGCACTGAAGTTGGTGGCGCCCTCTTGGACATGCATGTGTACATGTTTAATGAGAGCTGATGCCTTTTATCCAGTAGAGGGTGCTACATACTTTCAGTCAAATGGCGCCTATTTGGGCTTTATATTTTCAACCAAATCCATGCATTCAGGACATTTTATGTGTTGATTGGTAGGCTCAAATCAAATTGCAATTTCCACGAATTTCATAATTTTTTATGCATTCCTCCTACAACCAATTTATTTCAATTAAAATGGGACTTTCCCTTTAAAGTGCAAGTACTGCATGCAAGTCTTATAAACTGCAGTAGAAGAGAAGTCTAAATGATTTCCTAATGATATTTATTATTGCACATTGTATAATTTGTTTTCTGTTCCATGCTTGCTATCAATAATGATTTATATGGAAACACCAATCTCAACAACGCGATTTACCAATCATGATTGACTATAATCAGCGTTGATGAGAATCATGATTAGTGTGCAATAGAAATTGGTATTAATCATAAGATTACAGTATTTCTGCATGTCTAGAAAACTTTAGAATTTTATTGCATACATTTTCCAAAATGCCTGCATGAATTTGCCTGATAAATTTCAATTCCTAAATGTTATACCAGGTATACTTTTGAGTCATGGTCGCCTATGTCATTATGATGAATAAATACACTCCCATTATTTTTGAACGAGATTTTTTATGCCCTGTTGTAATGGTGGATTGAGCAGCAGTCTACAGACTAGCAGCTCAATGCACGTTGTAAATATATTTTACAATTCGTGTCACACAATTGAAAAGTACTTTGTTTTTTTTTTCTTTATAGGGAGTGCAAAGCCAGGAACGCCATTTATTTCTTTTTAATGACTTATTAATCGTTGCAAAAGCAAGGTAATGTTTAGCACTTGTTTTTTTTTTTTTATTACTAAGCACAGGTACAAAACTGATTTTAACATTTGATTTTTTTTAAATCTGTATACAGGGCTTCTGGCACTTTTAAATTAAAAGAAAAAATTCGTGTGGCGGAACTTTGGTTGAGCAATTGTTTGGAGGTTGTTTGCGAAGTGGCCAAAAATGGGGACATGTCTTTCGTCATGGGATGGCCAACTACAAATGTAGTCGCAACATTCTGGTAAGACATTGTTATAACATTATTATTATTTTAGTTCATTGGTTGGTTACCCTTGCCCTTACTGTACAAATGCGCTGATATGCTAAACTTAATTTGTCAAAATGATATGATGACTTATTAGTAAACTAGTTTAGAAATTCCCCGAATACATGTATAATCCAAGGTAAACTGTACTAAAACCATTACATTCCTCGATTTAGTTAAAACAAAAAACATTGAAATAATATCCATCATGTTGTCCAATGCTGCAAAAAAACTAATAATAATGAGGCATTGTGCAATGTAAAAGGGGTTTTTGGCAGGGGTAGTTTACTTTGAATTGACATTGGCTCACCAGGGAGCCACACGCCGGGCCAGGGTGGAGATACTGACTAATTTACATAGAAATATTTTTACCAAACGAATGAATTATTTACTAAGAATTTAAATAGAATAATATATATACCTTGTTAAGTAAATGCAGTTAAGGATTCAAGGATGCCAGTCCTTCTGTATACTAAATTAACCTTCGCATAGGTATTCTGGGCTTACACTAAAAAAATGTTTAGCACACAATGAGTTGGACAGGTTGCACCTTTTTGTGTTTGAAATTTATAATTTCAATGGAAATTACAGATGCAAATGTTATAAACTGTGGTCAGTCAGTCAAATAAAAAACTTGAGTTTCTTATTTGACTTTTGAAGATATTTCGTTGACATCCTTCAACGTGGCAACTCTGATATTGTTTACGCATTTCAAATATAGGCTTCTGTTAAATAAATGTCCAAATAAGAGTAGGCAGAAGAATTGAAATGGCCAATCTGAAATTATAAGCCTGCTTTCTAATAGTTTTGTTAGAACTTCGATGAAAGGTCTGCATGTCCGTATAGGTTCTACTTTATAATATAAATAACTATGCTGGAGTAACTAATCTGTAAGAATCACACTTTTGTTGATCGGGGTTTATGATTAGTTTGGATTAAAGTCACCTTTTCTTACAAATGAAACTTTCCAAAAGCAGGTCATATTTTATAGACCACAGTCATTGATGGCCGCAGATCGTGGGGTGTTGGGGTATATCCCCACCCAAAAAATGATCAATTTTGACATACATTTTCCACTGATTTTGGACCTTGGGTCCCAAAATATTGTCCATGGGCGTTATCAATCCCCAATCTTGAAGAGCGATCTGCGGCTATGCACTAAATGTTTTAATGTAGTTAGAGGGCAAAATTATTGGAAGTTTTGTAAAATTATTGAAACGTCTGGAAAATGGAAAGTTTTGGAGAATGGAAAGTTTTGGAAAATGGAAAATTTTGGAGAATGGAAAGTTTTGGAAAATGGAAAGTTTTGGAGAATGGAAAGTTTTGGAGAGTGGAAAGTTTTGGAGAGTGGAAAGTTTTGGAGAATGGAAAGCTTAGGAGAATGAAAAGTTTTGGAGAATTGAAAGTTTTGGAGAATTGAAAGTTTTGGAGAATTGAAAGTTTTGGAGAATTGAAAGTTTAGGAGAATGGAAAGTTTTGGAGAATGGAAAGTTTAGGAGAATGAAAAGTTTAGGAGAATGAAAAGTTTTGGAGAATTGAAAGTTTAGGAGAATTGAAAGTTTAGGAGAATGGAAAGTTTTGGAGAATGGAAAGTTTTGGAGAATGGGAAGTTTAGGAGAATGGAAAGTTTTGGAGAATGGAAAGCTTTGGAAAATTGAAAGCTTTGGAGAATTGAAAGTCTTGGAGAATTGAAAGTCTTGGAGAATGGAAAGTTTTGGAGAATGGAAAGTTAAGGAGAATGGAAAGTTTTGGAGAATGGAAAGTTTTGGAGAATGGAAAGTTTAGGAGAACTGAAAGTTTTGGAGAATAAAAAGTTTTGGAGAATGGAAAGTTTTGAAGAATGGAAAGTTTTGGAGAATGGAAAGTTTTGGAGAATGGAAAGTTTTGGAGAATGGAAAGTTTTGGAGAATGGAAAATTTTGGAGAATGGAAAGTTTTGGAGAATGGAAAGTTTTGGAGAATGGAAAGTCTTGGAGAATGGAAAGTTTTGGAGAATGGAAAGTTTTGGAGAATGGAAAGTTTAGGAGAATTGAAAGTTTTGGAGAATGGAAAATTTTGGAGAATGGAAAGTTTAGGAGAATTGAAAGTTTTAATTGTTGAATGGAAACTTTTGTAGAATTAAGTTTTTAGAAAATTTAATGTTTTGGGAGTAAATATTAGATCTTAGACAATGGCGTCATCAAGTTAGTAATTCATAGAGGTTACTCGTTGCTGCATATCACCTTCCTTTAGTGCCTGAATTTGCTTGTAGATGGCAGTATTTATTTGCTTAATTTATAGTTGATCTTAAGGGATAATCTTGTATAAATATAATAAATTCAACAGAAATTAAGTTTGACGTATTGCATCCGGGGTCAGTATAAACGACAATAGATCTCAAACATTATTGAAACATTTTAAAAAGTAAAGTTTTAGAAATTATGATTTTGAGGCTTTGTATTTACATAATTTGAAATTAGTGTTGGATATTGGAATTCAAGGGAATGGCATTCGATGTTTACTAACTTAATCACAAAATGAAATTGTGGCAAATATTTACTCCTTTCTTTTTATTAAAATGGGATTGTTTCCAACTGTTTTAATCATCGTGAAATGATAAGGCTCGTTTCCCAATCGCTATTTTCACGATAAAAATGTAAACATAAAAATTGACCACCTTTGCGTTTGCTAAGTTGTGAGGTCTTTGTTAACTGGTTGTGATATTTCTATATTGCTTGTTAGTTAGCTTGTACTTAGCAGCCTTTTTATTTGTATGTATACTACATGAGCACATATTTTAAAAGAGAGAAAAAAATGCTTTAGCAATTTATATAGCAATTGTAGTTTCTTATATGGGAATGCCAATGTTGTCAATTAAGTTTTTATTTAAACTTTCATTTATGATTTACGACTGGCCTACTTTTCAACATCAAAATGGGTTTTGTGTTTAGAAAATTGTAGTTTGCCTTTTATTCTCGCTTTATTCAGCTATTAACTAAAACCAACCCATATGTGACGTTGCATTGAAAGGTTTTGACATTTAATTTATATAGATTTATTTATATTAGCAGGATTTTTCTTTTCTTCTATAACGAAATTAATTAAAATTTTGATTGATTTTAAAAATAGTTACAACAAAAAAATTAAATGAAATTGCTTTTATTATTACTTGGCTAATTATTCTTTTCAAACGTTTTTCTTTATTTAAAAAACTGAAGATTTTTATCAATTGTTTCTAAACCAATGATTTTTAAGCTGCTATTGACAAGTATTTTATGCTATTGAAATGAAGTTCCACCCAATAGCAAAATTGCAAATGCTAATTGTATTAACGTAATCCTTCACTGCATCAACGTCAAATTATCGGGCCAATTAAAAAAACTGCTAATGACATATACATTAATGGCGAGTTTAGCCTCAGTTCATTAACTTTTCAGTGTGGTTTTATTAGTAGATATTTATCATTTGCTTATGGCGTCAAATTATGGGCAACAAAAGTTGTTTACTTTTTTTTTCTTCAACCACACCAAAATTCTGTTCACAGAAGCATGAAATTACCTTGATCATTTTCAATTTTTACCCCCCGAGTGTAAAAACGAAAAAATATATAATGCATCGTATTTTAATTGGATCTGCTAAAAAAGTAAAATTGTAATCACAAAAGTTAACACTGAACTCAAAACTTCAAAAATTCCTTTTGACGAAAATGAAAATCTTAAATAAAAAGCACTAAAAAGATTGAAAAATGACATATAAATAGGCCCTAAGCCCATTTTTGCATATAGATAGTGGTACGAAATTAATTATTTACGGAAATTAGATTTTACGCCATCCACCTGTCCTTAACTTAGAAATGTTTCAAGTGCCTCTTAGGATGTTCATTATTCATCTATTTCAACCGGTTACCATTTGATAAATGCTTGTAATAAATTTAGTAAAGGAAAAATTATGGACTTATTTGGGGGGTCGATAAA
Source organism: Proteroiulus fuscus (assembly GCA_034700285.1). NCBI lineage: Eukaryota > Metazoa > Arthropoda > Diplopoda > Julida > Blaniulidae > Proteroiulus > Proteroiulus fuscus. The sequence continues at coordinate 27,666 of JAQIXP010000036.1, read as the reverse complement.
GGAGATGAATTGAAGTAATTTGAATTATAAAACATAAATGAAGGAAGTTTGTAGACGAAGAAAATTTTCAGTGTACAATAGAAGAGTTGAGATCAAAAACCACAAAGTCTGTTTTTGCTGAAAATTAGATATTTACATAAAATCGTAGCTAAAGTGTTGTTCAATCCACTAAATCAATGAAAAATTGGGGTAAGATAGGAAAAACTGCAGAATAACTTGCACGTTTTTTACAAAAAACTGCAAAAATTATGTAGGTTTTTGTTTCATAAACTTCCAGAAAAAAAACTACAGTTTTTCTGTAGTTTAAGACTGCAGTTTTTTCGAAAAGACTGCAGTATTTTTTTTCATTGATTTGCCTTAAGACCATAAGGCAAATTGTATAGGTTAGGATTTACTTCTAAAACTGAAACCTATATATAACAGGCAATAAGTTAGGATCTCAGAAGCAGACGAATCCTAACCTACAGTTTGCAATTTGCCCCAGAGAGCCAATGGAAGCTCATATGTATGGTAACTGCAAACGATGAAAATAGTACTGACGCCAGGTGGCGGGTCCAGGACCAAAAGTTATTGGACATGACTCGTTTTACTGCACCAGTCCAAATTTAATTATTTGCCAATACAGTAGGCAAGGCTATGTTTTCTTTGTAGCGCATTGTTTGATATCAATGTTCGAAAATTGTTGTATACACTGTTATATCAGATCATGTTGCGTTAGAGTATACAATATAGCAAAGATTATTATTATTCCCACACTCACTTTGCTTTTCGTAAATGTTTTGGTAAGCATACCTGTACAGGTGTTGCCTTCAACAATGCGATAACAAAACTAGTGAAATCAGTTGAAGTTTGGAATCTGTTCAGGGCAGCTAATGGTTTGAATTAACCATGATGTAGTATCAAAGTGTTATGTGCACATTGATTTACCTGTTTTGTTTGTTTCTAACATATCGCTGCTCCTATTTTCCTAAGTGAGTCCAATGGGCATGTTAGATCTATGTTTGCATTGTATAATTTCGTTTGAATTCTGACATCAGAACTTGAGGAGGGTCTTGCAAAAACGAAAAGCAATTTTGAGGCTATAAAGAACCGACTTCTACGTGATATTTTATAAAAATGATTATAATATGAGCCATAGGATAGGTGCGGACGTTACAAGTAAAAGCATATGATTTTGGTTCACGAAGTTAAAATAAAATATTGGACCTGCAACTCTTTTATTTTTAATGATTGAAACAGTAAACTTGTTGGTGGGTGTCACTCTGTGCATGCATTCATCCTTCCTTGTAAGATGACCCCATTATTGCTAAAATAATTGAACCCATTTCGTATAGTATACTTACTTACTAGCTCTACTGCATTACTTTGCCACACTTAAGCTACCGTTAAAAAAATCCATGACTCAGTCAGAAGTTGGGATTTTATGAATCAGAAAAAGAAATTAAATATTGAATTGGGACAAAAAATTTGTACTACTTCCGTTTATACAAGTGCAACTACTCCTATGTAATGGTCCGAACAATGGCCTTATGTTTCATTCATACCAGCTATCATCATCAATAAATTTGATGATGCTGATTCAAACATGAAATAGGAATCACAATGTAGGGTATACTCGGTTCCACTGGTTTGTGAACCTCACTACAGGTTAATGGTGAACCCAGGTTAATATTTCACAAATTGTTGGAACTGAGTATATGAGCGTAACTATAGACCCCGGACACTGTCAATGAGGAGGTACCATAACGATAATATCTTCTTTAGTTTGTACATTTTTGATGGAAGGTGGCGCGATTTAACTGCTTTATAACGTTGTGCACGTGAGCAGGAGCAAAGTAACTTTGGATTATTGAGCAACTATATATAAGGGAATATGCATAGGCAATTATCATGCTCAATTGGTTCTCATAAAGTAACAAAATTGAACAAATCTTGTGAAGCAAATTCTACCGCCATGCGCCGCCTCATGATATGTTCATTTTTTCTCTCTGCAGAAATGTTCAAAGTGAGTTAAGAATTCAAGTATAAGTTCCGTTTCCGGTTTGCAATTCTGCTCTAAAATTTCTTCTTCTTAGAAAAACCTATGAGGAATCATCAGTCTGGCAAATGCTGGCCAAATATCACATGTGTGACTGTAGCAAGTTCCTATAGGTTTTGGAACTGCAAATGGTCCCTTAACCAGTTCCTTCCTATAGTTTTACTCATTTAAAAGTAAAAATGCTAGGTTCTTATACGAAAAAAGGTGAATACCCCAAAGTTTTTTATTCAGTTTGGGGATTTTCATTTAAGAAATTTCTTGTTGGATGAATATAAATACCCTTGGGATGCTCAACATGTTTGTTTGTGGTCAGAAACCCAGTATTTAACTTTACTTTTTTTTTTTTTTTTTTTTTTTTTACAATTTTCATCCAACAGCTTATCTTTTCTTGAGGGGGTCAATAGGTCTCTTAATAGGAAAAATATATCTTAGAGCAAAACCAGGTATACACTCGTATAGTTAGGAGATGGATGTTTTTATGCTTGATCCATCAAAGTTATGACCAAATTACACCCCCTCTCCAATTTTTTTTCATTATTTCTGTATATTGTGATAACCCCCACATCCCGTCCTCCAACCTATAATATTCTTTTATGCCATTTATATTTTCTACAAAAATCTTCAAAGGCTCCTCCAATCCTTACCCTTTTTCCCACTTCACATACCTGCCTTTTAGTGCACCTCACCTTTGAACTCCACTCCCCTAATTTCGACTGGGGTTTATTTCTTGCCAGCCGTATATTCTTAGTTTGCAGTTGAAATCCTTGCTGTCTTATTTTTGTTAGAATTGTGACGGCCATTTTGAATTTTCGTGTTTATTTTATTTTTCTTTGAATATGTAATCCCTATTTCCGAAGAATACATGCATCACCCATTCTGACATTTCCTTTGAAAAATGTAATCTTATGTATTGAATATGAAGACATTCTAATGTCCTCAGCTTTTTTTTTTCTGGCAAAATGCTGTCCTTGTCCGAATAACATAACGGTTTTTATCTTACCCGTTACAAGATTCAAGCATTTCAAATTGCATATTAAACATTTTTCTTTTTTTTCTTATTGTGCCATTTAGTATTTAGCACTGCTGAAATGAATAATAAATCTTTCATCCGAATTCCTTTACCGAGAACAGCTTTAAGAATAATGGCGCTTACAGAATGAATATTTATTAGTAAATACGAGAATATAAGTACTTGACAGGTATATGGGGAAAAAAGGGTTTATATATCTAGCTGAAAAATCTGAAATTCAACCAAGAAAATAGCCTTGATTATAAAACACAAAACCAAATGATAATATTATAAAACTTAAAAGTTTATTATTATTTTATATATCTAGACCTTTTCACCTTTTTGTATAAAATGTTTGCCTCCACCCTTTTTTGAACCTATCTTTTTTGACTGCAATTTGACCAGTAGATTTTTTCAAACCCAAAAAGTAGGCTTATTTTTTTCTGCAGCACCATCTGAAGTCGCACGTGCTTGCCACGCCCTGTGCACGTGCGTCCAGATAGGAATCAATATGTATTTGCCATGAGCTTGGCTTTCACGTGCTGCATTTAAAATTTTATTCTATAATTATATATCTATGTTCAAATTGGAATGTTAATTTACACTAGGCCTAAATACAAACGAAATATCGGAAGTTTTTGTGTCTAAAAAGTGTGAACCGTGAATTATCTGAAATATTGAAGCTCAAATAAATTGAAGCTCATAAGGCCTACTAGCTTTCCAAAACGTTCAAGTATTTTCAGTGAATGAGTAAATAAGGGACGAGTTAAATGAGTAAATATAAGAATCCAAAAAAGTCCTCTCATCTGATATAGTACCGAAATAACTTCTGGTAAGTAGTTTTTGCCCATGTACCATGGGGTGATGTGTCCAAAATATCATCCTGGAACAATCTTGGTATCAACTCTTTTAATCACAACTATGTGCTTATCCTATAAGTGTTTCTTTAGAAACAGCATATATTTGGTAAGATCAATTGAGTGGGATTTTCATTACATTTTTCTTACAATATGAATGCGGATGAAATTTAAATTTGGAACACGAAATCTTAATCTAGATTTTAATCAGAAATAAGAAAAGCACGTCATCCCGCTATTTTAACTGTAAATTGGATTTCTTTTAACTCGATTTGGCAACAGTGAACTTATTACATATTTTTTCTCTAAGATTTGGTTATGTACCTTGGACTGTATGTCCAATTTTGGATATTTATTTTGATAACAGTGGGCTAATGTTGCTACGCCTTCGCCAAGTTGACTGTGCTGCAAAATCAACATTTGTAAAAAAAATGGTTTATTTGGGGTGACGTAGACACTTCTTAGGAGATGCACTCATAAGATTTTTATGAGGAAAACTAGTTTTTCGGATGATATGAGATTGAAACAAAAGATCATCACCCTTAATTACAATAAAACGACACCCTGTGTCCCTTTGGCTGACCATTTTTGTTGTTTTTTTTCGTCGACTTGACAGAAGACATTGGAGTGAAAAGTGCATCAAAGGACGACTTTACAATGATACGACCTACCTACAGGCTACATTAATACACACCTGTTGGCTTAGTGCCATAAGATTTCAGGTGGGGTACAGCCCACCTTAAAGGGAACAACTGAAAAAAAAAACCTTTTATCATCTCATTTGTAGATGAGAAACAGTGCAGCTATACGCGTGTTAAAAGTGAGGTGCCAAATACTTATTAATTTTATACAAATTAAAAGAGGGACCCATGTTATTGGAATTACGTTAACTTTGCCTTGGATTTACATGCATCGACGCTGATTATGTCTTTTAAAATGTTTCGTAAATTTCGTCATGAATTGGTGCGCAATTTTTTTTTTTAAACTGTATTTGGATGCTGTTGCTAAACGTTTGCTACTAAATTGTGCCATTACTAATCAATAGGAAAGCATATTGATTTTTTTGTTTTTCGTTCTTTTTATAGTTCAACGAGTACTCGAGATCTGTGGTTGGCCAAACTGAAACAGTAAGTGTTAGATTCATTATTTCTGTCACCATTTATTACTTAGAATATCGTGAATTCTGTGTAAATGGGGTTATGGCTACGGTACTTACCTTTTTAGCCTACATGTGGATGGAACGTGCTTGTTGTTAATTTTGTACGGAAACCCCCTAGCCAAGGAATTAATGCTTTCTCGAAAGTGTAACGTTATTCCAAGGTACAATAATGTCTTGGTTAACATTTGTAATGGGTGCATTTAGGGTATAATATATTCTTGTAGTTTTTCCTAATTTGTGGTTTTTTTGGCTCTTCTACAGTATAATATATGAAGAAAAGTCTTATATTGAGACACTAAAATTTTGGTTATTCTATTTATTTTTTGGCAATTTTGACCAATTTATTGTATTCAGAACACCACACCTTTCCTTTGAATGCAATCAAAGCCAAGAAAACTAACATTATTGTCATTATTGTTATAAATTTTCAGTATGGCTAACTACCATGACACCAGCTATTCTATTGATACTGGCTGTGTTGGATAAAAGTATGCTGACTTATTAATCAATGAATTTTTCAAGAAAACCAATAGGTTAGCTTTATTGGTGTAAATATTTTGAATGCTGGTACTAATATACCAGATTGGCCATTTGTTGGTATTGGCATATTGGCATTTTTCATTGGGGATTGAAGGCCAATTGTTCCACAGTATTTTTGTGAATGATATACAGGGTTAGTCAAAAGTTGAGATATATTCGGGGAAAGTGCCCGTTACAGTATTTGCTCTGTGTGACGTCAGTGCACATTAATTTTGAAACTGTATAAGTGCAATAGAACTAACTTGACCTTGCCACATTCTGTGGCTATTCAGTAATGTGAAATTTTAAAGTGCACCAAAGGCCTAGGACTTGCTTTGTTTTTGACCTAGATGTATTTCCTAAATGAAGATGTGCAATCCAGAAATTCATTAGGAATGAGTTTGCTTTGGAATTTGGTGACAGGAGGGAGGAGGAGGAGGGGGTCTTCCTGTTGTTTGTTTTTACCTTATGACTATTATCACTTTTAAGCCTGTCTTGGATTAATACAAGTATGTCAGCTATTTGCAGTGTACTTATGCATAACTTAATTAGATTTAAATTCAAAAGTGCTTCCAGGAATGAAATTGCAGAAAGTTACTTCTGTATCGGTTTACTCATTCCTCGAATGAATTAACTCGAGGCTTTTGAGTGCAGCACTAACTTGCTCCATTTCATTAATACTTGTCCCAGAAAATTAATGCTTTTATGACTTAGTTATGTTAACTCCTTCCCACTCATTGCCTCCCATCCCCTAATTTGTGTAACACTTGAAATTATGACATAATATTTACTTGTCTTATCCTTTTATTTTTTTTTTTGCAAAGTATTTCCATTGATTTTACATTACTGTAAGTGGTTCTGGGAGAGGCTGATGTTTAAAAATAGAAGTATAATCAGAAAGAATTTCGTGCCATTTTCTTAAATGTGCATGGCGTGATATTTTTAACAATGGATTTTCATCTGGCCCGAGGCGAACACTACTGGTCAGTATTGAATTTGGCCAGCCATCCAGGTGACCACATTCACAAATTCTCCAAACCCAAAGGGGTGAGCCTTTTTAGAGAGGTTTTGGGTCGACAATGTGCTAAGGTGTAGCAAGAACCAGTTCCGGATTCTTGAAACCTAATTACTGAGAAATGTTTTGCTTGTTTTTGGAATATATTCCAAATTATGAAATTTAAATCTTTGCTCCCTGTTTCGGAAACCATTTAACTTGTTGTAATTACAACTTTGATTCATGCCTTTTGTAAAATATGTTATGGAAATGAGTCTGTGAAGTGCTAAGAAACAACTAAGTGTGGATAAAATGCATTGGATAAAATTTTTCCTCCCATAGGACTGGGACCCTATATGGGATGGCTACAGTTTGCTGAAAGGGCCATCCAGGTATTATCTGGATTGTGGATTTGTGGTACATGTACTGTGTTTTGCAGGTCTGAAGTAATTCACAGACTTAAATTGCCCAATAGAAAGCAAAATGGGGGGAAAAGAGATTAAAATTGAACTTTTAAAGAAATTATTGACTTAAAATCTTTATTCCATCCCTCAGGATAACAAACTTACACGTACATGTAAAACTAGCCCGGAGTGGTCAGTCATGGTCATCTCAAAAGGTACTTCATGCAAACATTTTCTGTTGCTATTAGTGCAGGGCAAAAGTTCAAGATGCAGTTGATTGGGCCTCGGACCCATACTGTCTAAATTTAATATTTTTAAAAGAAAATTTAAAATATTTCCCTTATTTACTTGGAATCTTGCGAATTGTATTTTAAACTATTTGCTGAATATGTTTCACCATGGATGGTGAAACATGATGACACGGTCATCCATCAACAATGGTTATTGATATACTTTTAATAATGATAGGGTAAAAAGATAATGGGTACGGCTACTTATTTCCACTATTTGTCTACATGAGTAAATTGAAATGTGGGTTACTGTACATACGGTTAATTAAACTATTATAACACGAGGAGATAACCGGTACATGCTTGGATGAGATTGCATAGGCCTACTTTTCATTTTGGTTCATAAATAAATGAAATGACTTCCCTGTTTACTTATTTTACTCCATAGAGTTTTAGTTTAGGCCTTCTGAACGCTTTTTGATGGTGACATCTGTTTGTCGAGCTGTTTTGATGCAGGAAAATTTCATCAATGTTGTCAGACTTAGCACATAACCCTACCCGAATAGATAATGGGGAAATATTTGTCATTAAGGAGCGTACAAATTGCTTGGATGTATTTGGTTTGGAATTAACAACGTAATGTAAATGACATTCAAATGTTAAAAACCAATTACAAAATAAGGAATCTAATTGTTAACTTTAGGATGGACTAGAAATATTAATGGCTAAATTGATCTTTATTTCACTGATATGAAGTTCATGCTGGTACTTGAATAGTTAGGGATGGCATACATTGTTCATAAAGAAATTGGTGTATATTATTACCATAAATATGTAGAATTTAGGTAAACTACAACATTTTATGCGAGCATTTATCTGCAAAACTCTGATACCTGCTGCAACTTGAGCTTTAGTAGACGTTCAACTATTATGATTTCTAAAATGTAAAATGTGCACTGATTATGGTTTAAATTACCTGTTATGAAATGATTGTGCAATATTGGTTGCACTATAAATTCCAAGTAAAGGGACGTATAAAAGGATAAAGTTCGAATTTTTTTATATCTAAGTTTTTTTTTTTTAAATTACAAGGTCGTGTGAATATTTACGTGTGAAAAGACCTTCGTTTGAATGTAATTTCCGTATTATTCGTAATCACTGTCAGCCAGCAATATTGATGATGGGGTCTTACCACCAGTTGTTTCTTTCTCAGAAATTAAAATTGGAATCAAGACTATATCTTAAGTTTCAAAATGCGTAATGTATGAACATCTTTGTGATTAGAACATGCACAGTGTATTTGCAACTTTTATGATTATAACCTTCGTTTCTTGACATTCATTCGTTGTCGGTAGCACAGGTTAATTGATTTTGAAGGCCTGTCCAAATGACTTTATTCATTAACAATTTCATTTTACTAAAGTGCAATTTTTTGACTTGCATGCACTTTCCAAGCAAGCATTGACTTCATAAATATTTTGTGGTTACAGGTGTAATAGATGTTGAAAGTTTAAACAGACCAATTCATTATTAATTTTATCTGATAGTTTGGTCTAGTGCAGTGTTGTATCGCATTGAAACAACTCCCTTTTTTTCCTCCACTTCAAAACTGAGCTGAGGAATGAGACTGGTGCACTCAAGTAGTTGAATAATTAATTATCACAGCTGGTGTCTGGTGCTGTCGCATTGTGCTGCACATACATTAGACTTGCAATATTTCATGATTTCTATCTAAAATTCAAATTTTGTTCGAACGCCTTTATAAACTCCACTGACCCGATCTTCAAAGACCTCACAGGAAATTGTGAACAAAGTTTCTATATGAATCTGTGCAAATAAACTTGTTAATCATTTCTGTAAATATAAAAGCCCAAAAATGTTAAAAGAGTTTTGTACAGCGTGATCCCAAAGATGATAATGTTTGGTGTTTTTTTTCCTCAATAGTTTATTGGTTGAAGAACAACAAAAGGGACCTCAGGCAACCAGTATTCGTGTCCATTATTGGGATCCCAATACCAAAGAAGAATATGTAAGTTGAATGACTAGTGCATGTTTTGATGAAAGACATTTGTTGAAAAGGTATTTGAAAATTGATTTTATTCGCAGGCTCACAATGTTTCCGTATCACCGAAAGATACCGTCAACGATTGCATCTGTAATTCTATGCAACAGCTAGGGCTTAATGTATGCTTTCTTAATGTGAACCATAAGTAAATTCAATGCATTTTTTAGTTGAAAAATTGTAATGAAAATTATTTTCTAATGCAGCCCAGTGATGTGAATAATAACCAACTGTGGGTAAAAACTGACCGAGATAGTGCTCCTTACCCTCTCATTGGACATGAATCCCCCTTTGCGATTAAGATGAACTGTTTGTACGCAGCCTTAGCTGCCGCCGGTGAAGATTCTTTCGATTTGGATTACGACAGAAGTGTTAAAGCAACTTGCCCTGTGCTGAAGTGTTATTTTATACTCAGAAATACACACAGAGGGTCTTTCGATTTGGGTAGGTTTTGAGTTCTTAACATCGTCGGAAATCCAAGGTGCTGCTCACTAAAGAAAATTTGTTTATTCTGGAAAATAGTTCCACCAAAAAAGAGCAAACGGGTTCGCAAATCTCCTATTTTGCAAAAAGTTTTTCGGAGGAGTCTTAGCAAACCAGAATCTCTGGATACGACTGGAACGACTGCGGATTTGGAGTCGTGCTTGTTTTCTCAACCCCTGTGTAGGCTTGTTAGAAATGGACGACTCCCTAATTCAATTATGGTATGGCTACATTATTTTTTTTAGCAATGATTGGCATGCCAAGATTTTTGTTTTTGTGAAAATTTCTGTCGGAACAGGCTTTAATTTAAGCAAAATTTAATCTGGTAAGTTGAGCTCTTTTACCGTGCGGTAATAGGAGCAATTCGAGTCGCGAAGCACGAAGGGCTATTTTACAATTTACTTAAAACAGCTTCCATTTTCTTTGGTTTAGTCTGTACTTATGTGCAATATTGGTTTTTAAAAAGTACAACAAAGATAAGTGGTAACTTAAATCGGGGCCGTTGACAGGAATTCACACTTTTGCTTCAGCTAAACCCAGTATTTCGAATCTATTCAGGAAATTCTTCAAACCTTATACGAGAAAGGACCATACACAGTAGGGATATTTCGTAAATCGGCCAACGTTCGCATGTGCAGGGAAATAAGGGATAAATTAAATGTGATGGAGAACGGATGCGAGCTGGAGAATGTGAACATCTTCGTATTGGCTGCCCTTCTCAAGGAATTTTTAAGAAGTCTACCCGATTGCCTTCTATTATGCTGCTTATACTTGGAATGGTTGGCCATCCCTAGTCTATCTACCGATTCTCAAAAGATACAAGAAATAAAAAGGTACACCAAAGTTGAAAAATGCTTTTTTTGTATATTTATTTATAGTATACGCATATATATATATATATTTATTAGTTGTACAAGATTGTCACTATTAATTTGGTTTTTGTAGATTATTGGAAAAGCTGCCAGCGTCTCATTTGATATTCCTGAGGCATTTCATGTGCGTCTTATGGCACGTACAAAAGAGGGAGTCGGAAAATATGATGTCTGCAACCAATCTCGCCGTCTGCGTTGGCCCTAGCTTACTTTGGCCTAGCGATAGCGGAACCCCAACTTATTCGGAACAATCGGAGGCTTCAAAACAGGTAAGTTTCCAAATGGGCTAGCTGGAAAACTTTAACTAGGAAAAATAAATAAATAGTAAAAATGAAAAGTAAATGGACACTTAGCAATGCTCTGTTTGGAGCCTTAAACTCTTTATGTCCATCATGAGAGGAGGAAAGGAATGTGGTACCGACATTTTTGTTGATAATTTTGCATATAATAAATGCAATTTTTCTGTAGGTGCCAGCGGTGGTTGAGTTTCTCATCAAACGTTGTGAAAAGATATTCGGCAAAGATTGCCTTTCACTTTTTGGCAACTTATCAAAAAGGGATCTTAGTCGTCAGGATTCTGGCAATGAAGAATCTGACAGTTTGCATAGCTTGCAGAGTTCCCAAAGTTGTAAGTATGATGTCATTTTCCTATTTCTTTTTAAAATACATTAATATTGAAGCTGGTCTTACGAATATAGTTGATGAAATTACCTCGAAATTTTCCCAATATCTGTATAAACATTCTTTATAATTTTTAATTGCAGCTGTAGGTCTGCGAAGGGACGATTCTTCCATCGATAGCCTGGAGCATGCGCTGTTGGGTGAAGGGGAGCCCAGTCCAAAGTTGCCAAGTAAGGCCAAAATGTCCCTGACGAATCTAAGCAGGGACAGTGGCTTGACCATGAGCGATACTCAGCTTTACACACCTGACGAGGAGATGGACAGCGAGGCATCGAGCAGCGCTGATCCAAGGCACGTTTTCCATGGAACTTTACCTGCGGGTGGAAATCCAGTAACCAGATATCGTGGAGATGAGTGGAGGGCCTCATCAGCCAAAACCAGAAGCATCAGTCTTAGTAGTGCCGGTGGGGACAGTGCTTGTTCCGTTGATGGGAGGCCCTCGAGTCAGGATGGGAAGCGCAGCGCCATTGGCTCTCCATCGTGCCTTTACCCGTCGATTGATATCAGAAATCGTAAGTCGCCTGGCGGCAATCTAAGGCTGTCGACTTCCTGTCCTCCACAACAGGATAGTCTCAGCTACAACAATCAGGTACAAAGACAACAACAGATGCAACATCAGCAAGTGGAAAGTTCTAGAGTTGGCGAAATGAATACGAAACCCATCTTTCCTCTGGGGGATCGGAAAGATGTGATCAAGCGGCGGCTTTCTCGATCAAGGGCGTGGGTTCGCCCCGTGTCTGCTTATGGCGCTGAGGAGCTGAGTCCAGAGCCGGTTCTTCTCACTATGCGCAAAAGTGCTTCGGAAGAAAGCATCCTTTCCAATTTTACTACGGACGCATACTTAAATTGCAAACGACCGGTCAGTCACAACAAAGGCAAAGCGCCACCTCCACCTTCGATAATGATTACGCCTTGCGTCGTGGGAGGGCGGTTGGTTAGACAGACGTACAGCTTTGACTGCAACAAAGGTTCAGGCTCAAACCCTGGCATGCTGCGATCTAAATCAGTTCACCATTTTCCATCTACTGCCACTCATGAGGACGATGATTGCTTGGAACGGAGCAAAAGTTATGGAAGACTAGAACACAAGGCTAGGACCTGTGAAGAAATGCCAACCTACGTTTGTAATAATTCGAGCCGGGATGCCTCTCAGTGGAGAACCAGCCGCACAAACGGCCCCATAGAGAATGCTCACGATTTTTCGTACGACTCTAGCACGCTATCCGATAACGATAGCACCCCACACATCAGTCGTAGCAACTCTCGTGGGAAGGATTTTGGTACGGGAAGCACCAGCTCGTCGACGAACAACTACAGTATTTACACGGACATATACAACGAAGCGACGAGGGTTGTCGGAAAAACTTACACTTCTCCCACTTATGAGGAGGTTCTTGTTAGGCAGGGCTGCAATCAACATTCCACTCAAGATGGCAGCTCAATGCAGCCCATTTACAATTGTAGGGCGCGCCAGATTTACGAAGAATCCGTGCGGATTTATAACGAACAGATGGACAGCGAGATTCATCACGCGGCTCCCATCCGCATCGAAACGTCCGACGAAGAGCAGGAACCGCCGCCTTTACCCCCAAAACCCCTAACCCTCAGGCGAACATTCGGAGCTCAGTCTGGAGATAGAACGCAAGCTCGTTCAGGAAACGATGAGACTGACTGGCATTCTGTTGTCGATAGTCGGAGGATAAATCCCAGTATTAATGGTATTCCTTTGGGAACTCCCAACGTTAGTGTGATCAGCGGTAAGCGAGTATTAACAGCCACTCAGAACATATACGACGTTCCTCCCTGGAGGCCCACTGCCAGGACTAAGTCTCGGATGTCCCCCGAAGCTATCGCAACTCCTAACTCCACTCGCAGCAGGTCTGCGACGATTTCTACCTCGAAAACAGCTGGGCATCGGTCAAAGTCACAACCATCCCCGGAGAATCGCAAGCAGCCCAACGAATGCCTATACGATTATCCACGACCAACGAAGCATAGGCAAACTTTGGCCGACCGCAGTGCCACTTTGTCGGTCTCCTCGGCCCGCAGCAACGGCATTTTCGCTGCGAGGAATCAGGATTGTTGTCGCCATGGTGCTACTGTCGGAAGGACGTTCAGAAGGGACATTTCCTGGAGTGTTTCCCAATTAAAAGCCCTGTTCACCAGGCACAAAGAGACTCATCCGGATGGTAATGTGTACGACAGTTGCAAAAGCAACGGAGTTTCAAAAAACTGCGATTCGAAAGTTCCCCCGCCCTATCGACCGCCGCCGCGAGTGGAATCGAAAGATGTCGCAAAATCCTGCAGTAGAGAGTCCAAACAGCCGTGGACATCCACGCTGAAAAGGTATCGGCAACCCAATGTGACGAAATGTTCTTCGGCCGAGTCCCAGGGCAGCACTAGTGGAGGAGAGGAATCTTATGTATAAAATGCAATTAAATGACTGACGGATGTTTTTTAAATTTTTTACTAAGTATATGAATTTGTAATACCCTGCAATAGGCATATATGGAATACATGGCGGCCATAAAATTTCATTAAAAAAACGCAATGGCGGATTTAAAAAAGGTTATTAACCAAAACCCAACTGTAGCTTGCTCATACGAGTATAACAATCGTACTCCCAAACATCCAATATATTTTCAATTTTGCACTTGTCATTCATAAGATAAACTTGAGAAATAGTTACAAATTTATAAAAACATATTACTGACAATAAAATCGAATTTGCTGTTTGTTAAAATAAATACATGCTATTTTGTGGCCACCCTGTAAATACCTGATTGTCCTTTTGTACATATTTGGTTTGGTGTAAATGTGGGTTAAATTGTTTTCGTTGTTGCCAAACAGGGCTTTTTTGACAGGTGACAGTCAAATTAGAATGAATGATGTAAAGTTCAAAGGTCAAACGTGGAAAACTGCCAATAATAAATGCCAATTTAACATAAAGTAGGATTTGGGCCAATGTGCTAATAAAGACATGGAGTATCAATAAGAAGTTCAGGGAGGTTGCTGCCTAAAAACAGTTGTAACAAATTTCAAAAAATTGATAGTTTATAATCGTCTGAGGATGATTAGATAAAAAGTAAAATATTAATTTCATTATTTTTAAAATGACAAGTTTTTATTTACAGGTAGGCTTGAGTTACCTTATGTTTATTTGGATAAGTGGTTGATTGACATAATTTTGAAGGGAAAGCCTAAGGCTTATCAAATGAAGCATTAAATCCTTTGGGCACTTTATCTTGAGAACCGATTTAGAGCAGTCTGTAAATATACACTTGAAGCCTTGGGCGGATCCAGCCAGGGAGCCATGTCCCCCCCCCCAATCGATGAGCTTTGCACTGCTGCATGCTGGGGTGATACCCCCATACCTAAAAGTTTCGCTTCAAGCAAGGGAAGAACTAGAGGACCATTTTTTTGTTGGGGGTGGGGGGGGAGGTCCGCCCTTCCTTGAAGCAAAACTTTTAAAGGGAAATTCTCTCACCTTGTTACAGTTAGGGGCCTATTTTAAAATGATGAAGTTATCGAAATTTAAATGTTAATTGGGCTTACCTTTTAATAAATATTTATTTGCAATGGCACACAAGAGCGGATCCGGAGGGGGGATTGCCCCCCTCGCGCCAATAATGTACCCATAATATGATAGTGTCACCGCCATTGTATTTTAGAAAAGTCATGATTCCCAAATAATGGTTAGTTTGCTGAAAATATTAATATCAATACCCTTGTGAGCTATTAATTGTTTGTCTTTAATTTAAAAATTCCTGGTTTCAAGGTAACTTTCATTTTAGTTTTTGTCTGTGACAACTGTTTGAAATGGTTAATCTAAGCAGTCAATCCAGTCATGTAGCCTCCCTGAATATATATTTTTGAAATGTTTGATATGTTATATGCCCAAAAATGCTGCCAAATTAACCCATTATGCTTATTTAGTATGCAAATTAAATCAAATATATAATGTAAATATTGTGTGTGCGAGCTCGTATAACAGCCAAATAATATAGAATAGAAACTAATTAAATGGGCCATTTCTTAGACTTGGTTCAAAAATTAATTTGATGGATTTTGGAGAGCCTTGATGCAATGACAACAAAAAAGAAAAGGAATGCAAAAGGGAAAAGGCCTTGACAACTGATCTTTTTAACTCTTAAGAGATGGTCCACTTTGAAATAGGGCCTAGTATAATAGTATTAGCTCTAGTTGGTTTTGCTATTAAAATTGTATATTTTTGTATATAAAACTGGGCCGTGTCCAGGTGATCTATACTCGCCTCTGCGAGGCTTTATTAACCAGTTTTGCATATTTTTTTTCTAGGTAACCCTTCATGTACAGATAAAAGTAAATTGTGGGTTTTTTGAATGCCATGTAGGTTTGTTTTCTACCTGCTAGTATTTTTCTAAATTCTACTCTTTTATTTTTGTGCGAAAATAATATAGCTAATGAATTTGAGTTATCCTACTCGTCTCTTAATTTAAGTTTTGAGGTGACTCATGGATTTAAAAAAAAATTTGGGTTGACAATTTTTTTTAATTCTAACACAATTTTTCGTTTGGCACCGTATTTCAGCATCACAGTGTAAATTCCTAAAAAAAATGGACAATTAATGATTTGACCATTACAAATTTATGTTAGCTACGTGATTTATATCACTTATTTAAAAAAAGACTTTGGCCATTTTTTATTTTTTTTTGTAAAATATGAGTTTTTATAAATAAAAAATGTATTTTTTATCTTTATCACATTTAGAATTGCGACAATTGTTTTTTTGGTAAATAGCTGTAAATCTGGTATTTTTTTCTCCCCAAGTTTCACAAGTAAAGCTTGACCATTGGGTAGGTTGATAGTTTTTGGTTGAATTTATGCAATTCAAGCTTAAAATATTGCGATTTTAACAATATGTTTATTACTTCAGGTGATTACAAAGGATTTCTTGTTTTAATTTTTAAGAAAGGCATGGGATTCATACTGAGAAAAATAATAAAGGTAAATTAAACTTTCAATAAGTTATTTATTACAATATAATATGGTATTTTTATTACTCTTAACAACTATTTTAATAATATGTCAATAATTAAATTATTATTATTCATCTCGTGAAAAAAGTCTCATTTCCCTGTTACGAACAAACTGCCTTGAAAATATAAAATATTTTTGAAAGTCATTTTTGACGTTTAGTTTTAATTAAGAAATCATGTATCCATTTTTAGTAAATTTTTCATTTAAAACCAAGACCTTGCTAGACTTGTTAATTCATAAATGAAGACCAAAATATTATTTTGAATAAATGCAATCTAGCAACTTTTGATTGTCAAGAATATATTTCCGGCTTCAGTTTTGCGTAGCTGGCTTTATTTTTAAAAATGTGAGTGAAGTGGGCATTTTGTGCTAAGCGGATTTTGACAATTCCAACTTTGAGCCTTCTGAATTCGTCACATTCGTTGCATAATGGGAAGGCTAATTTATCGGTTATTTTATTTTTGCAGCCGTCAGCCAAACATTGGACTAATTCTACATCGGTCAGAGACTCCGTCTTGCTAAATGGAAACTGCTTACTCTTAAAGGTATTTAAATTGTCACATTTTGAATGTTCACTTAATGCACAGTTTTCTGGCAAACGTATTGGGACACTTTCCGCCATAATATTTAATAGTTTCTCTTCGGGATAAAAATCTTCGGGCATGGGGATATTGAGTACCATTGGTTTAACATTAACAGATTCACGATTTGACCTTGAGTCGTCAGTGAGTTGGTTCATTTTAGTAGATTTTGTATCACAGTTTCCGAGAAAGTCCACAGTATCAGTTTTGGACGTATCTCGCACTCTCATCGATGTCATTAGTATTGTTTCATGAGATGATTCGTGATTTATTCTCACGATATTGATGTAGTTCAATAGAGAATTAGAGTCTATTACTTCCCTGATAGATTGAAGCGTTTTGATTGGCAGAAGTTGAAAATTGGAAAATGTCAGTGGAATAGCATTCCGGCATGCTAGGGAAAGTTCAACTGATTTTGACTGATTAATAACACGTACGAGTGGCATGAAATAACCCAAATTAAAGGCAATTACTAATGGATCTCGCACGTATGATTCGTGAGAATTTCTCGTTGGCAAGTAGATTCCTCCCAAATGTTTTGTTAGCGTAGATTCGGAGAATAACATGATTGGCCGGTGTAAGATGTTGGCCAGGATCAGGATACTTAGTGCCTATTTGAACCAAAGAAAAATGAATTATGAATATTGGTTTTGCTCTTTATCTTATCTCTAATCAAAACTAGCTTGTACGGTTCCTTATAGTTACCTGGGAATTGAAAAGATGTAAGATATTCTCAAGGCTGATTTGACACCTTTGTTGCATTTTTGTCAACAAATAGTGATTCTCCTTTCGGTGAATGCCTTCTTTTAACAGGTTGATTTTTCCTCTTAGAAAGCTTAAACTTCCGTTAAGATTCCTCTTGCTCACAGTGTTGAATATGTCATTGTCGTCAGCTAAATTTAAATAATGAAACAGTTTTGCTTTACTTTTTTAAACCTAACTAACTTGAACAGTTTCAAGTATAAAGCAGTTTTGTAACTTTTAATGTTCCTAAAAATTGTGTAGGATAAAATTACTTTTTCCTCATATTAATCTTATCTAATGCATTTTTATCACTTTAAACTAACAGTGTATTTAAATGCCAATATGTTGCTAACATTATTGGCTGTGTTTACTTGAGCCCAGTGACAAAAAGTAATGCAATTAATACCCAGGTTACTGCATTCTATATTGCAATTTTTACTGCAATAAATATGCACGGATTGTTCGATTCTAACAGTTTTATGAAATTGCATTTCAAGGATAAATCAAAAAAAGTTTTTTCTTCTGGAATGCAAGTGCAGTTTTACTGCAGATGTGTTTCATTAAACTGTTAATCAGCCAGGCTGCATTTTTATTGCAGTTTTACTGCAGACAAGAATTGCAATCTGCAGTTATTTCAGTTATTTTAGTAGGCCTAATTCTTTCACTGGGTGTAATGCTTACATAATCTGAACTGTTGATTGATGGCATAACAATTTTGTAACTTTTTTGAATTTTAACAATGATGCTGCAAAATTTGTACAGAAAAATGAAAGACTTAGAAAATTTGCATGCAATGTTTTTTTAGCTTTAAATAATATACGTGTATTAAAATCTCAGAACAGAAATTTGCATGCAATGTTTTTTTTAGCTTTAAAAAATATACGTGTATTAAAATCTCACCATTTGTATTCAAGGGGTATAACAAGCACGTTATATTGAACCACCAGTTTAATATTTTTGAGTTTTCCATCGAATTTTTTGCACTCCAGTCCACCCAGCTTCTTGGGATATCCTTATCTGTCACAACTGGCACTTCCCATTCATTTGAAGTAATTTCTTGAATGCAGGGAGGCTGTAGCTCATTTTCCAATTGGATACTTGTACTCTGTTGCGTAAGCAATTCCAGTAACCATTTAAGAAATTCTGGGTAGTCGTCTTCGTATATGATGTCCTGATCACATACATTGATCATAGCTTCTGTTCTTTGCAAAGAATAATGTCTTTTTCTGGCCTGCAAAAAGAAATTTTGTTATTGCAGGCTTGAGAGTTCATATATTTCTTTTCACAATTATTTGCAATGGTGCTTTGACCTCTTGCAAGGCACTGGTAAAGACTTCTAACCAGTCGGTAGTTTCAACAACATTTTGTAATAACGCATTTGATAGTTTTTAAGGAAATCACCTCACACGATGATTGGCTCGTGGGTTAAATAAAGCTTCCTAAAAAGTACATCAGAATTCTGAGAATTGGCTATCAGTTCTCCTGTTATCATTACATGAATATACCCTAAATGTGAAATTTTAGATAATATCTGGGTATCACATGGTGATGCTGTGTTTTTATTTCGTTTTATTATTTGGAGTAGGAGCTGAATTTTAATGTTTATAGGTCATTAAATTATTAATTTGGAGAGTATATGGTTGTTATGCATGTGCATGGTCAAAAACCTGTTATCTGGTGTTAATTAACCTAAAAAAAATAAATAAGGGGCCATTCAAATATGATGTCATCAAAAAAACTCCAATTTTCAGTACCTTCCTTCCCCCCCCCCACCCTTCCTCCACCCCTAGTCATCATAAGTAGGATTCGATCATAAACCCCAACCACCAAATCCTACGATAAAATGTGGAAATTTGAAAATGAAAAAGTACATTCCTTCATCATATTAAACGTTTTGGAGGTGTGTGCATCATAAGTAAGATTTCTTCTTTTAATACCCCCCCCCTTCCACCACGTGGTAACCACATAATTAATTATGTTTAATTAAGCAATACCCTGCAGTACTGACGTAATTTCCACAATTTTCTGGGGTTGGGGGCTTGACATGCACCCATTATATTGCCAATCATGGCAGCCATTTTTCTGCCTTTTGGTAAAAATGTGGTTTTGATGGGACTTTAACCCCTTAGCTCTCCTCACCTTACCCCAAAATTACAACTAATGCCTTGTCCTGCACTTTATGAGTATTCATGCAGAGTTTTGTTATTTCGGAGCTTTAGATAGATGACGTCACGCGCCAAAGGAAGTGAGGATTTTATCTGAATTTTTGTGGCAAGATGTAGCCTACTTAAATATGTTTAATATTTATATACATATATATCGGTTTAACTAGCAGGCGATTGGTTATTTGCGTAAAGTATATCTGCATGACATACGGGGTAAAATGTTTATATCTTTTTGAATATTTGTTGGTTCAAAGTGATATTGTAGGCATATATACCTGTAATCAGACAGTAGCACACGGTCATTGGTGGCATACAGTCAGATCTAAGTTTCAGAGTGTATAGTTAGTATAATCACTAATCAATTTAAAAAGTTTCTTCCTTCCTTGTTTTATAGTATAAATGACTACCAATGGGAATTAAGTTTACTTACATTTCTTAAATAAATAACAGTCATTTACCCCAATTTCTTAATTCTTATATTAAAAAAATACCAGAATTATGCTGTTTCAGATTGTTATATCAATGCTTCAACACTGAATTGTTGAAGCAATACATTTCTCAAAAGTCATAGGGATAAAGTATTTCTTGATAATCAAGCATAAGACTTTTATGTCAATAATTCAATATTGCAAAAGATTAACTTGTTTTTAATCCATGTGCAAGCAAGAGAGTGTATAACTGCATGACGCCTATATCTAGTTGTATATAACAAGTTATTGCTCAATTTGAAATGTTTGAGCTTATTTCGCAAACGATAATCTAATACCGGGTAATTCTGTCAATGTCTGAGATGTCTCAAATCTATATACTCATGCATGCATCGTGGATTTTCTTCACTTTTAATTTTTGTCATAGTTAATACATACATGTACTCTAATAGCTGAATTGCAGTCCATGCATGGCTTGATACTTTTAAAAATACATTTTACTTACGTTAGTTTAAATATATTTTATTGTTGTTCTATACGCTCATATGTTTGCAATTTCTGTGCTGAAGAATTATTTTAATGGCAAATTTGAACCCTTCGTGCATATAAAACAATTTGTTATTGATCCCATCCTAAGTGTGTATATGCGTACAAATTATAAGCTTTGCAATCACAAATAGGCCTGCATGTTTAATTTTCATTGTTCTTGCAACTTCCTCGTTTGCACCATCTTAAGACATGACGTGCCAAGTAGCCATTGGTTACTTTTTCAGAGGTCACATGATCTTCATGTGATCTAAATGGTAAATAACAAGTTAGTAATTTTAGCAAGTTTGCTGATTTAATTAATGGTTTGCCCCAATGATAGGGTTGTGCAAATGTCAAACAATCTGACATGCTGTGACAAAATCAGTTTTAATGAAGGTTTAGCATTTGTTATGGACATTGATGGAAACATTGTTTTGAAATTTCTTTTTAAGTTTTGTTGACTTTAAAAAAAATGGCGATTTCTATTTTTATCCAAATCCATGCACTTATTCGAGACATTTTATCTAATGATTTGTAGGCTCAAATCCAATTGCAATTTCCTTGCTCTTTTTCCTAAAATCAACTTGTTTTAAAGTGGGACTGTGGGACCTTTAACCAGTGCACAAAAGTAGTGCTCTCTGATGGCAACTTGTGATAGGGCTGACATATCACCAACTGGCAACAGCTGCGTCACGTCAAGTGATTTATTTTAGTAAGTTGATTTGTCAATAGATGGCACTGCTTTTGTATACTGCTTAAGTTATGTCAGACTTATAATGGTATTATATCAGTTCTGTAGATGAACGATTTCTATTGTCACTTCCCATCTTCAGACCTTTAATTTTTGAAAATTCTAACGTTTTTATTCGTATATATTCTTATAATTTTAATCATGCATTTTCAACCTGAATTTGAGGGTCGATCAACCCTACACACCTTTCCACTGCATTGAGTATTACCCCGTCCCCCTCCTCCCTGATATTAAATATTTATGCTATTAAACTTGGAAGCCTTTTTTTTATTCCTGCTTCTTCCCCCCCCCCCCTCCCCTTCCCCCATTTTTTCCACAAAATTGCTACACAATAGTTTTTTTTTGTAGAAATTTTGAAGTCTGGTGGATGTAACTCATGCGTCCAATTCGCAAGCACGAAAGCGGAACCACATCAACAGGTGCATTTTAAATTGCAGGGTTTTATGTAAAAAAAATATAAATACATACCTGTATATAAAACGCTAGCAACACTATATAGTGTTCGGCAATTATATGTAGTATACACTGCACAGGTGCACTGCAGAAAGAAGTCCTGTGCTACCTATAAATATTTTTCCTATATTGGACACAATGAGAAGATATATTAACTTAATACAAATTTTCTTTATTTTATTATCTTGTCAAATATCAGTTAAGGGAAGGTGATACGTTGGATTTACAAATCCTGGCTGCTTTAGCAAAGATTTTTATCCAATAAAATTCATAGGCCTACTAGGACCTACATGATAGATGTCACGCACATTATATTTATACATTATACAATGTCAGATAGAAAGTCGGGGGGAATTCCTATAGGTGGTTATCATAGTACTGTACAGTCATCATTTATTTGACTTGAATCTTTCCTCATTAATTCTGACAATGTCGAATTGGCTAATAAGTCAAAATATTGTTTCCAATTTTGGTAATAAACGTTAATTGCTTTTATTTTCCCTATAAACTCTTATGTGATGTAATAATCATACAAAGTGGCATAATTTTAAAGATTGAATTGTGGGGGGACCTTTACAAGAAAAAGTTGCTGCAGAATATTGCAAAAATAATTGTTCTCCTATTGCCAACATTTTAGGCAGAATTCTGTATAAAAAGTATCAAAGTGTCCAGCTAATCAAGAGCGGATACGAGGGGGGCAATTGTCCACTCTCCCTAGCCAGAGAAAATTTACCTGGAGAACAAACAAACAAACGTGAAATTGACCCCCTTCCTCCCCCTTCCTCCCTAGCAAAATTCTGTACCCGCGTAGTGATCGGATCATATGCTTTTGTAAACCAGTTAATCACAAGTTAGTAGTTCTTAACTATTTCATAAGTTTTAACTTTTAACCCAACTGCAAAAACACGAAAGCACTGCTCTCTGTGTTTTTCTGTGATCTCATTTGGTACTCTATACCTATTTAGGTGGATCACCAAAACGACAGAAGCTGCTAGCTTCAAACCATGTAACCAAATGGTTATCACGGTCATAACGCCAAAATACGCTTATAATTATTAATTTAAAAATAATGCATTGATTTAAGAGCATTGTGGGATTGTCTTTTCCAAATTATGAAATCTTTGAAGAAATATTTTAAAAAGTACTCATTCTGTTAATGTTATTGCACACTTTATAGTAATATGAATTGAATTTTATAAAAATAAAAGAAAATTGTATTTATTTTGCATGTTAACAATTTAAGAACCCGCTGCGAGCCATAAAACCATAACTAGTTCAACTACGCCTAGTAGTTAATTATTTCATGCTGGTAACCAGCCAATCGTGGCCAATAAAATTTACCGAAATGAATGCAAAAGAGCTACACTGATTTTGACACAAGCATAACAAAATATATTTTATTACAGTTTCTACCTACTTCAAATTAATCAAGACCTTACATGACCTAAAGACAAAGAGGGTTTTCCTCAGAAGTTCAAGGCCTAGAAAACCAGCTTTGAGGTGAGGATGATTACCCTTTCAATTCAAATGAAACTTAAGAGAAAATGTAAACCCATTATGGGAACCATTTTGTGTACAAACTTATTTGTATCATTGTTTAGTCAAGTTTATTCCTGTTCAAATATATATTGAAATTTTTATTCTAATTTTATGAGAACTTTAGTAAAACAAATAGCATTATATTAATTGAAATTTTTTGAAAATGCTTTGTTGTTATGTAGGCTACATATAATTAATTTGAATTTTAAAATGAAAAACGCCATCCATTTTGAATTTATCCTGTTTTAAAATTGTGACATGGGATGGAGAGGTGGGGTTAATTCGATTGAATATGGAGTTTTTATGCAAACGTAAGTTTTGGACTGTAGACAACCCCTAAAATAAAAACGATCTCTCTGAGAAAATCTTTACCTAGTAGCAAAAAAATGAATTCCTCAAATTTACACAGCCATATATAATAATTTAATAAAAAATGAAATACACAAAATGAAGTTTGCTGTGGAGCTATCAAAGACGTCATGAGGCAGAGTCTTCGATCATGCATTGAGCATCGTTTGGCTCCTCTGATTGGCTCGAACTGACATGGAACCAGTAATAAAATTAAATTGAAATGCAGGTGCCTGCATTATATACATGAAGTATTGCAAAATGGGCAAGTGCTGCCTGATGACGTTATTCTTTTGCTGATCAATTAAAAAAAATTCCAGTATATTTTCCGTTGGTAAAAATTTGTTAGCGTTATCGTCCCATTTGTAAAAATGTAACATGATGGTTGATGGGTTGAATCATATAGTTACAAGATGTGACATGGGGAGAGGATGGTTTATGGATGACCCCTAAAATAAAATGGCTTTCCTAATAAATCCCATTTCAACAGGTTCTTTTTATTTTTCATGTAATTTCCTTTTTTAACTTCTATTCGTAGCTTTTTCAAGGAACTTGGGAATCGAGTTCATTGAAAACGACATAGAAAAACCCAAAGAATTTCCAAGTGGGTTATTAGAAACCAAAGGACGATCCCGAGGGTTACTGTTACATTGCTTGTAGAATAATCGTCTGCCTATTCCAGCTTATTTTCGGCATTTTGTCCAGGTTGAACAGGCTGAAATTTTTTTTCTCTTTTCAAGTTATTTCGGTGGGCCATCACAACATGCCTACCTTGTAACTCAGAAAATACTCAGAATGGGTGAGTGCAATGTTGGCAGTTTGCCATGTTTGAATAAATATATTATAACGTGTAGGTAGTGGATTTTTCGTCCATACAAAAGTTTCTCCCCTAAACATCAGGCAGGCCTACACAAGCACAAAAAACACCGGTTTCGCTGGAGGCAGGTGACCCCCCCTGCTTACCTCAGTTGCCTGTATGACTGAGTTTCAACTAGACTGAGCTCTCACTTCAAGGTGTTCCTCTATTTTGGACGTTAGACACCGGTTGAAGTCCGTCTGGTACCTTTGTCTAGCTGATTTTCGAATAAGATTTCGGTAAAAACTCTCCATTTTGGACTTACACTGTTACAGGATTAATTGTGTTTTATAGTGACTGACCAGTGAATAAGTGACCGCTACCATCATGACCACTTACCGCATCGTGGCCGCATCACCCCCCGAGTCCCATCAGGCTAGAAAAAGGAGGATTTACTACCCATTTAGGGTCATGGGAGGTTTGGGAATTGCCCAAATCTTCCTTGGAGTACTGGCCATCATCATGCAAATTGTGGCCCTGTGTACCACTGAACCCACCAGCTTTTTAGCTGCAGGAATATGGAGCGGCGTTTTTTTCATTGCCGCTGGAGCCTTGGCCTTTGTGTCCACTAAGAAGAGGGGTCAAGTGTCCTGGTCCATCGCTGTCATGGTGGTGTCCATCTTCGCCATCTTGGTCGCTTTGGGCATGTTGGCCGTAGCATCGATCGGCCTGCATTTAACATCGAATTTTAAGTATAAAACAGGTAAGCTGGTAATTATTTCAAGGTAAAATAATCAAAGTGGTAAGCCTAACAATCTATATCATATTTCTTGCAGCTATAAATAGAATTTAGGGTTTATTGTACTCTATTTCGTAGCAGGATGTGCGATTGTCGTTGCATTTGACTTGTTCCTTGATCGTAACAGTAATTATCGTATCAGCAGGGCATTTCTGTTTGAACATATTAAATGATAAATTAAATTTATTTTATTGCCTCGCTGCTGCTACAAAATATAGCTGGTTTCTTTGAAACAAAGGGAACGAACAAAACACGTTTTGTGTATTACCTGGTGGCCTGTTTTTGGATGCATTTTTTCGCATTTATGCATTTACCATGCATACTTAAATGTCATTCAAACAGAAAATCATGAAAATTATGAAAATCAATAACCTGTTGAGTTTTAGGCAGAAAATTATATTGAAGTTTGATTCAGGCCTGGTTTTAATTCAATATAGTTGGACATTTTGATTATTGTCAAAAAACTCGGTCAATTTTTTATTGAATTCTTGATAGCAATGAAAGACTAATATAATAGCAAATTTTAAAGGTAATCCCTAAAACCGCTTTCAAATGGGTTTTCATGTTAACAAATGCATTTTTATCAAGTGGAACTATTTTTTTCCCCTTAGGTATTATGGGTTACTTTATACAATTTCATATTTGGTATCCTTTTGCTATCAAGAATTTAATCCAAACTAAAAATAGCAATGTTAAACTCCTCCAATGTCCAATGTCCAAAATGTTTTGAAACTAAATCGCTTTTGTAGGTTTAAAATACAAAATCCGATTTGTAAATTTGTACATATTTGTAAAATATCAACATGCCATTCACAGTATAGTCAGTTTGTTTGTTTTTGGTATCTAAGGTAGGCCTATCATGGGATTTGATTTGGACATAAATCATATTTTGAAAATGTTATGCCCAATGTGAAAAAAATGTGATTCAAACCTGGAAACAAAATAAATCGGTGAAACCTCATAATACATGCATTTATCGTATAGTGCAGTACAAAAGGAAATTACAAATTTTAATATGCACTTTAATGAAACCCATTTTGTTATTTATTTATTATTTAAAATATTAGTTAGTTTTTTGGTACTAATCTTAGAAGCAAATTGACACATTGATGTTCTAGTTTAACTAAATTTAATTAAAATGCATTTGACAATTTTCCCCTGCACTAATGTTATCCAATGCATTTTTATCAAGTTTATTTATATTATGCCATTTGAACTTCTTGGCAAATTATCTTCAAACTTTCTGAACTGTACCATGTTTACTTCAAGACTTAAATACTCAATAATAAATAAATTTATAAGTGGATAAATGAAAAATAAATTGGTTTCAGAAAAGAGGTGGATTGGAATGTTGCATTGGGATTTACATGTGCCAGCTGTTGCTGTCGTCTTGTAAATTAAGCCAATAGTTTAATTTCCTTGACAAACTAATTATTCAAGCTATGCTAATTGCCTGTACAATCTCGTATATCATAGCATATGAAAGGTTATTTGATGAAAAGCAATATTACTGTTTATTTTTCTTGCCTAAATGCGTAGGCCTTACCGATTAATCTAAGAAAGTTTTGCTTCGTGGTAATCCATTGAGTCATTATTACAAATTAAAAATGTCAAATGTGACAAGGATACATCCATATTGGTTAGGAATGAAGAAATAGGGGAATAGTTTGTTTTGCCTGGGTTTTTATTAACCTGTTCAATATAAGAATGAACTGAAATAATGCATTGTATTTTTAATGTTGGAGCATAATAGGCTAAAAGAGGGGGGAAATGCATTGGTTACATTAAATAACAAGATCGCATACTGAAATCACCAGTTTGTTATTTCAATTTACTAAAATAAAAAATTTCTAAACTATGTTATAGCCCACCGATTTAAAAAAGATATTTCAGAAACATAATTCATAGGATTTTATGCATTATTAGTATACAAAATTATTTATGCATGCATGATGACTTGGTATCTTGCTTCCTGTTTATTATCCTTGACTTTCTTGTAGCATACACAACTAACTATAGTTTTAAATTATAATTCTATGCAATTTTATCTACATATATAACCTTGAGTGAGGTATTTCAGTGTATTTTTTGTCAATTTAGATTTAAATTTAAATTTATAATAGTTACATTTTAGGGACTTTGCGCCACACAACAAAAGTTGATAAAACTTACAAAAGTATAACATACAACGAAAGTTACAAACTAAA